>JAOXNJ010183430.1:0-10459 GCA_028566655.1 Metis holothuriae
TTCTACAACGACTTCTACAACGACTTCTGCTTCTACCATGATTTCTTTGACTACTTCTGCTTCTACCATGATTTCTACTTCTACTACTATTTCTACAATGATTTCTGAGATACAAAGTATTACTTGTGGTTCAACTGCTTCTCGTCTTACATTAGCCACATGTGTAGAAGTCCTTAATTTTCAAAGATCTTTATTCATGTCCTGTACAGTCGCTTCTTAGACTTTGGAGAGAGGTAGTCGCAAAAAAAGTAGCAGAAGTCGCAAAAGTCGTCGGATTTTAGTACATACTTAGTTTGCGCAAGCAAATGCTCGGCCTTGCCAACTTGATTTATGACGCACTTCTTCACTCTATACATGTATGTACATTCTTTATTCCCTATATTGTTAGTACATAAACTCTTTATACATATGTGTGTAGTACATTAAATAAGTGGATAAGAACATTAGTACTGTAGTGCAAAGTGAATGTGTTTAGTAGTGTTTTTTTTTTTTTTGGCAAATTTGGCTAGAATTCGAGCCAAATTCAAACCAATGATATTTACTGATCCAATAACATTTTAAAGTCAGCCCTGTAAACTACATATTGACGAAATAGGCACTAAAAAAGACAATTTGACTGTTGAGAATTCGTTTCAAAGCCAGACTGCCCTTCACTTTTGGCCTTTCATAATCATCATAATTTGAGAGAGCACACAAAAACACATTTTTAGTAAGAGAAGTCATTACAGCCACTAAAGTCATTATAGTTATTACAGGCATAGTAGTGATGATGGTGGTCTGGCCTTGGTCACTTTTTGCTTCCAAATGAAGTTCCAGAACATTCTCCAAACAACTTGTGTTATGAGAAAATAACATTTCTGTAGAAGTAACCTGTGCAATAATCCCTTCTTGTGTGTGTGTGCCATTAAAATCGAATCAATGTCGCAGCCAGACCGACTAATGACGCATGCAGCTCGTCGCAAAAAAAAAGCGAATTGAACACGCTTTTTATAGTCATTTTAATGGTTTATTATAGCTAAAGCTATAATAAACCATTATATAAATACCTTTTTTAATGTACGTATTATGTTATGTACACTGAATTGAGATTATGTAGAGGAGCCAAGGGTTGATTGGGGCAATTTTTCCCATTGAGATACCTACAATGCCTTCAACTCTTTTGTCTCCTTTTGGAATCAAACTTTAGCCAAAATTGATATTTAGGTACAATTTTCCTGAATTACATGTTTTTACCTTGAAAATTATTATTTTTTATTTAAAATAATAATATTTATCATTTTTATTATTGCTAATTCGTGTCTTACATCAATTCATTTTTGCAAAATTTCGCTAATTTGCATGTAGTAAGTATGTATGTATCCTTGTTCGCAACGCTTTGACAGCTGCGCAACTAATGTCGGTCATTAGCAGCAATTTGCGAATTTTCTGCCAGCTGCTGTTGATTGCCAATTTGGCAGTCAAATTTGCAAGGCTACTAATAGAAGAATAGGTAGAATGGAGAGAGCTAACAAGAACTTTTTGCTGACATAAATCACTAGAAACATACTGTACATTCATTATTTGTGTGAGGATCATTGTTTTGGCAGTGTTTGCCAGCCAATATAATTGGGCAAAACATACACGTGGAATTGCAGGAAACGCAATAAAGAAGAAGGAAGAGAAAAGAGAGGAGAAAGCACAAAAAACTCTTAATACTTACTATTTCCTTTAATAAACCTAGTACATACTTAGATATTTACGAAACAGTGGCAAAAGGAATGAATAGATAGTAAAAGTAGTTGTAGTACATACCTACATTAGTTATTGGCAATATCGAATATGTATTGTTTACTGTGCAAAAAAAAAAGCAAGCAGAAGTGCAAAAAAGCAAAAATATGTAGTGCAAAAAACAGCTGATAATAATAGAAGTACGTATGATAATGGAAGTGTTTGTTATTTGTATCGAATTTGGGCCAAACAAATCATTATTTACGCACATTTTTTGCTTTAAACAACACTGACTACATACAATGAATAATGTGACTCCAGTCATTAGAGTTGTTGTGCTGAAAAAAAGTTGTGCCTATATCGCATTAGCGTGTTTTCTACGTTTTTTTGGCTCTTTTTTTGTGTCTTTTTTTGCTGTCGCCAGTTCGATGGATATAATGGGCAAATGGCGTGCCAGCAACGCCTTAACACAATATGTTTCCATCCCATGTTATGGAGCTGGCTGCAATTTCAACAACCTCTGCAATAGCCTAAGAAGCTACTACGTGTTGCTATTAACTCATGTCTTATAGACATATGTAGTAGCTCTTTTAATAAAAAATCTTATTTTATGCAAAAAACTCTTATTTTATGAAAAAAAGAGTTCTTATTTTTATGCCAAAATAAAGTCTTATTTTAATGCAAAAAAATCTTATTTTATTAAAAAAACTCTTATTTTATGAAAAAAAAAAGAGTTCTTATTTTTATGCCAAAAAAAATCTTTTTTATGCAAAAAAATCTTATTTTATTAAAAAAGGTCTTATTTTATGCCAAAAAAATATTATTTTTTGCCAAAAAAAAGTCTTATTTTATGCAACAAAAAAGAAATCTCATTTTAATGCAAAAAAACGTCTTATTTTATGTCAAAAAAAGTATTATTTTATGCCAAAAAATATTATTTTACGCCAAAAAAATCTTATTTTTTACTCTCATTGATATTGGTTACCCACTTTTTTTTAGGGACAGTAACAACTAGTAATGGAGTCAATAACATTCTTTCTTCATAGTAATCATTTAGTGCATTGTTTATTTGGCCAAGTTGGTTGGTTGCTGCTGTTGATGGTGAGCAAATAAGTCTGGCTCTCAATCACGATCGACTTTCCCCAAAAAACGAAGCACAACTTGGCCAATTTGGAGCAACAACCAACTAATAACTTTACTTACAGTACATTGTTACTAGTTAACTTTATTACTTCTTGCTAAACTTAGAACTAATAACTCATCTTCTATGTACTACAGACATAGGATTGATAAAAAAGGATGAACAGTAGCTAGCAAAAACCACTGGGAATGCATAAGTGGGAAGAAATGCAGAAAAATTATTTAGCAAAATTTTGTTAAAAATGAACTTCAAGTAAAACATTCGGAAGTAAAAGCAATTAATTAAATATTTTTCTTTCTTCTTCTTTTTTTCCAGTAAGAAGTCCTTAATGTGGGTTGTTAAATTTCCGATCACGTTCGCTCGGTCAAGCTGGAGCATTGTTAGCCAGCCAGTCGATCTTGGCCGGAAACGAAGACACAAAGCAGCAAAAGTTGTTGACCAAGCCAAAAGTCGGAGACTTCCTACTTCTACTACTACTTCTTTCTACGACTTTTTTACTACTACTTCTGCTTCTCCTACTACTACTTCTTTCTACGACTTCTACTACTTCTCTAAGATTTTACTACTTCTTTTCTACTACTTTTCTACTTCTCCTACTCATTTTCTACTACTTCTTTTTTTATGACTTCTTCTACTTTTCTAATGCTTTTCTACTACTTTTCTTCGACTTCTTCTACTTTTCTACTACTTTTCTACTACTTTTAGTTGAGACTTTGCTGACGCAGACAAGAGGCAAGCATCGTTGCTCATCAGCTAAATACTATGTAGTCAGCAACAACTACTTTTTCTTACTTTTTTAGGCTTTAACAAAGACTTACTACTAAAAAGTCACTACTTTTTGGCCACTAAAAAAGGCTTTAAGGGGGTTTCTTCTTAGCAATTAGCAGTTTCCTTTGGGGGACTTGTGTCCCTCTCTTTGTGAGGATCCAAAGTCTTTCCTTAAAGAGGGATCCTTATATACAATCAATTGGGGATTTAGCTACTAGCTATATAATAAAAGTTTTGATTTTGAGACTTTTCTATTAAAAATATTTTTTTGGACTTTTGAAGTGTCTTAATAATAAAGTGTTTTTTTGCCACTGTATTTCCATGGAAGTCGTCACGCAAGTGCCATGAAAAGACGTACTTACGTCATTTTACTTACCCCCATTCCATAACGAGACTGTTAATGGCCCCATTACCAAAACCACAACTAAAGACATTATTACTTCTTCAAAGTACTTCAGCAAACACGTAGTACATACTTCATTCTCACTTTTCTTCTCAAAAAAAAATACATTACAAATACACTCTTTTACCCTTTTTTTTACCTTTTTTATCATTGTTCCTATGCCACTTTTTCAAGCAATTTTACCACAAAGCCAAATAAATAAGTAGTACATATATGTAGTAAATGTTAGTAAATGAGTAGAGGTGTTTTGAGTATTATTGCCATTTGCTCCATTATAATTGAGGATCTGAGTAATTGGCCATTGGCCATTTTCTAATGGCCAATGACCACTTTAGCAAAATGTGGTCACAACAACAAAGTTAGAATGAAAGTATGTACTTCTAAAAGACTTCATATTGAGAGTAGGTAAGAAATGTCGGTTTGGCAATGTGCATGAGATGACAAGCAACAATGAGAGGCAAACTTTGGGCCTACTGCATGTGTAATTGTCGGGCCTCGTCGCCAAGTCGTTAAATGTTCCGAGATGGAAATGTCATTCAGAGAAAAAGAAGTTGTTAAGCTCACTGCCACAATGCATTCAATATCTAACCCACTGCTTCTTCATTCAACTCTTACTTCTGTTCTTCTACTTTTACGAGTATCTTCTTCTTGTTTTCCCTTTATTACTTCAACTTCTGCTGCTACCACTACTATCTTCTTGTTTTCCCTTTATTACTTCAACTTCTGCTGCTACCACTACTATCTTCTTTTTTTCCCTTATTACTTCAACTTCTGCTACTACTACTACTACAATAACTACTATTCTTACTCTTCTTCTACTGCTATCTACATACTTCTTTTCCTTCATTACTTCAACTTCTACCACTACTATCTTCTTGTTTTCCCTTTATTACTTCAACTTCTTCTACTTCTATCTTCTTCTTTTCCCCTTATTACTTCAACTTCTGCTACTACTACTATGTACTACTACTACAATAACTACTGTTACTACTACTACTACTACTACACTGACTACTGCTACTACATACATGGATATTGCTCCTTCCTCTATGTATATAAACATACTTCTTCTACATGCAGATTACTTGAACTACTACTGCAATTTCTTCTTCTTCTTCTTCTTCTTTGTCTTCTCTCAGGCCTTGAATTCTATCCCTTGTTTTGGTTTGATATAAGGCAGTTTTGGGCCCCTCCAGGCCCAGCTCAATGCATGCATGGCTGGCTGCACAATGCGGCATTGCCCAGCTTGCACTGCACTACATTCTATTAAGCCAAGAAAATGACTTCTACAGAGACTAAAGTCTAAAATGAGGCCCTTTTTTAAGGCTTTTATCAAAGACAGGGTTGGGGGTGGGGCCCATCATAAATGCATGAGGTTTGCCTTTGGACCTTTATATACGTACATTCTTCTTATAATAGTAGTACATGTATTACATACTACTATAATGCTCTATTTGAAAGTCTATTTGTAGTTTTGTTCCAACAATCTATGTTTAGTAGAGCAAAAGTGTTTTTTTTCTTCAGTTCCTTTCCTCTTCTTCTTATTTTCTTCTTCTTCTTTAACACTTTTATTGCTACTCCTCCCTTTTAGCACTTGGTAACTAGGACAAGGCCTTACTTTCTGCTCTTTCTTATGTAGCATGTGTCATTTGGAGGGGGTAAAGAAGAGGCATTGTTGTTTTCTTTGGGCACTACCTACAAAATCGAGTGGAATGCCATGATACGAATGACAATTGAGAGACAACCCTATAGCTCTATTTACTGCCAGAAAAAGCAAGTGTAGTGCCAATAGCGTTTTCAGTGGCTTTTGTAGTGGTTTGAAGCAGAAAGCAGTGGAAGTAGTTTAGTGTTAGAAGTTAGTTGACGTAGTGGAGCACGTAATGGTCCTTGAGGCATGACGTCGTTAGTGCAGCTTCTCCGCTGCTTCATGCATATTTCGGCAATGAACAACTTTGCTTTACGAGCTCGCATCACACAACTCCGACCATTAAGACGAATCAAGCCTCAAACTCAAACATACTCGCATTTCCAGCCAAAAACAGATTTTAAACATAAACTCAAAATCATTTTGACTTTATATTTTTTATATAAAAAAGAGCCACTTTTTTGCACATTATTACTACATGATTTGGCTTCTTTTTTGTGAACGCAAGTTACTTTTTTTGGGGGCTGGGAGATGAGAAGCAGAAAGGGCGAATTACGTAGACGGGCTCTGTGAAATATCCGGGCCAGATGGAACCGAATTGGAAAGACAATGGAAGCACTCAATTTTATTAGTTACTCGCAAATCCACTTACATTTTATTAAGAACTTTATTAATGCAAACAAAGTTTGTTATATGTATAAGTCGATATTAAGTTTCGTTTAGTAAACGTCGTTGTTTCTATTAAGGTTGCTGTGGGTTAGAAGCTCTGTTTCTTGTCAGGACAAGCAAAGTTGGCAGAGTAAATTAGCACTAAGTGCTAATACATACTAGGCAAAATCGAGCTAGTTAATACAGATTAAAGTACCTAATTGTTTATTTATACCTACAGTTAATGTGTTTTTTTAAATAGTCATTTTGTGCCAATTCGAATTCGCACATTTTGGCAATAAAGTATTTGACTAGACGAATTGCAAGCGTTTATTTGCAAATCGATGCAATTCCTTCCCCAAATTGGAAATTTCTAGAAATCAATGCAAATTACTTTGTTCAAGATTAGATTGAAATTGCATCAACTATTGCAGATTTTTCGCAAGCTCGTGATTGGTTTCAGTACAAAATGTCTAAAATTCACCTGATTCATCTCAATTGACTTGAAACAGCATTGGAGCATTGAAGACGTTTTAATTCTAAAATCAAAATGCCAAAAGTCAGTAAGAAGTGAAGAGGATTGGAAACAATTTGAAAAGGAGATCGAGTCAAAGGCTCTTGTGACTGCGGTCTGAAAATCGATCTTTTAATCTACGAGCAGTCAGAGCATCGAGTTACCTTTGTATCTTCCTTCAAACCAAAGTTCTCTCTCAATCAAATAAATACTTTTAAGTATTAAGAAAAATGTCTTTAGAACCACTTAAAGTTTTCCCAATAAAATGTAATATCTATAAACAATTGTGGCTGAAAACATTGTAAATGCTCTTTTATGCCCCATTTTTGTAGGGCACACAAGTTGAGCTTTAGTATGGGCGCCTGAGAAGGGCTTTCGAGGTGAGTTGTGTGGACAGCGGCGCTCGTAACTTGGGGATGTGTCAGCCCAAATTTAATCTCAAGGCACTCACACGCAAGAACGCACAACACACAATAACAACGACTAACTACTACTACTAAAACGACCTACTGCTACTACTACTTCTTCTTCTCCTGCTACTTCTTCTTCTTTAGGCTCTACCTACTGTTTCTACTGGGTGCATCGTCCACTTTGCTCATCCTTGCTTTAGGCAAAGCATCAGGGGTGCCATTTTTCTGCATGCCATCTTCACTCCGGCCTTAAGTGTCTCATAAGTGAATAACTGAAATCTAGTTGATTCTTCATATTGATCCATAAAGTGCTTACTATTGACTTTTAAGAACTTTCAGCTTTCCTCCCTCAAAAAAAGAGATTAGGGGAAAAGACAAGAGGAGACTAGTATTTGCTCAGATTTGTGGCAACCCTGATACTACCGCTTTATTGAGAGCAAGTGTATGTAATGCAGCTAATGGCCCCTAATATGGACCAGGATACAAAGGAGAGACCGAAAATTGCAGTCTCTGACAGTACTTATATTGACTCTATTGACTACTTGAATGTCTCACATCTAGAGAGTAGGCAGATTAAAGCTCTAAGGGATCAGATTAAAGAGCAGATTCGACTGCTAAATGTCACTTGCCAAATCCTATTTAGCTGATCAGACAGGATCCAATATTTGCACCAGAATCTCTGACATCAGCTCACTCCATTTTCCGAGTCCATTTGTACCTACATTTTTGGTGGCCATTATTAAAGGCGTTTTTCCCTACTAAGCTAATGACTAAGCATTAATACTTTATAATGATTTAAGTGCTTTCTTCATAAGTGCCTCAAGAGTTTACTGGACCGCGGTACAGAGCAATGCACAGTAAAAAGCGTTATTTAGAATAACAAGTATTAAGGGTTTTATTAAAGAGAGAATATAGAAATGCTTCTTTTTTTGGTTTTTGTCTGGTCGTTTTTGGCTGGCAAGGGGTGGGGATAACCTTTCATTAAAGTCTCGTTACATCTCTAATTGCCTCGGAGCCCGCCACAATGGCGTGGCACTCCTTGTCGTCGTTGCGCTCGTTGTCGAGCTCGTTGTCGTGGCCGCCGGCGTCGCAGGCGTCGCCGACGCTGCATTTTATTGCCTCCAACAACAACAATAGCAGCCTTCTGCAACATTTGGAGCAACATTTCGGCACATACTACTAGCAAGTAATTGTAGTAGCATTCTTAGCAGAAACAAGTAGTAGTAGCACTAATTTAGTAGTAGAAGTTTTAATAGCAAAAAAGTTCTACTAAAAAGTATTTGGCTAAGACTAGGAGCATTGGCTTAGGGGAGAATTAGAGAAGGAAGAAGTACTTCTTACTTACTATTTATAAGGAGGAATAATGGAACTAAAACAGTAATGAAAGTTTTGTGTATTGCATTGGTAATTGTAATGGCCTTTTTTGGAGCTGCAGCTCATTTCGAGAGGGGCTCTTGCAATATCCACCACTTGCACGTGTCCAAGATGGCCACGATTCTTCAGGGGACAGGGGCAACTACGAGGGAAACAACAATGGAAACAGTAAGGGCAACAACAAGGGCAACAGAAAGGGCAACAACAAGGGCAACAACAAGGGAAACAGAGGGGGCAACAGTAAGGGAAACAACAAGGGAAACAACAAGGGAAACAGAGAGGGCAACAACAGTGAAAACAGAAAGTGGAACAACAAGGGCAACAACAAGGGAAACAGAGAGGGCAACAGTAAGGGAAACAACAAGGGAAACAACAAGGGAAACAGTAAGGGAAACAACAATGGAAACAGAGAGGGAAACCACAAGGGAAACAGAAAGGGCAACAATAAAGTCAATACATATGTATAATAAAGACAATATAAGATATTGTTTGAACATTTGATTTACAACCTTTCCCTTTTGTTACTGCCAGTTTACTTGGCTCCACATCTTTGTTATGACAACAAAGACATGGATAAATGATAACAAACAAGAGAGGAAAACACTAAAAATATGTACTTGTTCCTAAAAAAGAATCATTCATTTTTGCTCTAAATAAAATTCTAGATATTTGCTATTTCAATTGCCTTATTGCACTCTTTAACTCTCTTCTCTTTTTGACAAGATCATCATTTCACCCTTTGAGTTTACTGCTAAAAGTAACATTTACAGCACAATATCTATATACTCTTACTATAGGAAGAAGCTAAAAAAAAGCTGTGTGTAGTAGATATATTCTGTTTAAGCAAAGATCCTGTGGTTCCTTTTATGTCCATTCTTCTGAACTAGTAATGGTAAGTACAGTGGTTCGAGTGGAAGTTGTTGAGAGCAGCAATAAGTGGCACTCAACTCGCTTTATAGGCTTTTGACGCGGCCATAAAAGTAGGTACTACAGCCACATAAACCGGGGCCAAACGAGCCAATAACAATTCACACACTAAAAAAACCGCTCAATTGTCAAAAATGGCTCATCAATCATTGAAACGACACCAATCAATCAATCAATCAAGGAGACCAACGTACCTTTGATTGAAACATCATTCTCTAATAATAATGAGATCATAATGTACATAAAAATATGTAAATATATGACTGTAAAAATATATTTAGAACACTTGAATAAAGTCTTAATAATGTCAAAAATCGACTTTGAAGGGGATAATAGACACATTTTACCTAAATGTGCTTTACTCCTTTACTTCACATTTATATTATACTTTTAGTAGTATTGTGGTGAATCTGTGGTGCAGTAGGTAGGGTCTGACAAATGATGTGGCCAGGGTGAGTGGGCCAATTTGTCAAGTTGGCCGTTGCAACAAGTGTTTTCGCACCCCACCAAAAAACATTTACCACTACTACACTACCTTGTTGCAAATAATGAGCAATACATTACTGCCACTTAGCACCGAGTTGCAACAAAAGAGATTAATGGCGTACATTACTGCACATTCTGTTAGTGCAAAACCGTAAGTGCATTGGGAAAAAGGTCTTCTATTAAGGCCAACTGTCTGTTGTCTTTTTTCTCTTGTGCGGATACTATTATTGTTGTTGCTGTTGTGGTGTTCCATGCTATTCTTCTATCTGTTATTATTGTTGGTCTCCTTCTTGCTCTTCTCATTGTCGTTGCTCCTTTTTATCTCACTATTGCTTTCCATGTCATTGTTGGTCTCCTCTTTGCTCTTCTCATTGTTGTTGCTCCTTTTTATCTCACTATTGCTTTCCATGTCGTTGTTGTTGGGCTCCTTTGTTTT
>JAOXNJ010183651.1:0-10457 GCA_028566655.1 Metis holothuriae
GCCTGCTGTACTTGTTTCGTACAGTCAAGTGTGTAGAGGCGCGCTGTGCCACCTCAGCATTGGCTTTGGTCAGGGAGCGCACTTTTCTGAGTCATCTCATTATTACACACAACAAATACTTAAGCTTTAAAACTTTGTTTTTTGAAGATATTATAAAGATGTCCACGGTATATTAAGCCTATTTAGAAGCCTAATTGAGCGTTTCGGAGCCATTAAAAAATGCTAATTTCAGTAAAATATTTTGTTTACAATCATATTTTGGCTTCATTTCAGATTTCTGCCACCCCTGATCGAAATGTGCGCGAGTCTTGTTGTGGCGCGCGCCGATTGGTCCACGTGTGCGAGGAGAAATCGACGGCCACCAATCAAAGAAGCTTCCAGAAAATGCTGGGACACAAATGTCGCCTCCACAATAAAAACAGCTCTACCTTTACACATTTAAGCACTGTTAACAGCCCGTAATATTCTTCCCATAGTAAACATTTTGTTACAAAAGACTACAAATAGTGTATTCGTGCCTTGCACGTGGTCTGAGTTGGCGCAACGTGTCCAAGGCATGAGATGCGGACGGAAGTGTCGGAACATTTGGGGCTCGGAACATTTGAAAAGTAGGAGAAGGACTCACGCAACCTCGATTTTTGTCATCTGTGTCCATCTTCTCTTCTCTCTTTTGAATTCCATTTCTTGGCAAGGAGTAAAACTTACAAGCTACAAACTTGGGAAGTAGCCTCATATTAATGGTCTCTTTTTCATCTACACCACTTGGAAAAATACCGATGAAAACTATACTTGTATTTTATTGTTTTCACCACTTTTATTTAGCATTGGTGTCAGAATGATGTTAGGGGTGCTATAAGGGAGAAAAAGAACTTAAAATTGACTGAAGGATTTGTGACGGCACGTCAAAAACATTTCATTATGAATTTTAGGCACTTTTTGATTTCTGTTGTCACGAAATTCTTTGGTCCAAGCACGGTCAGGTCCCCTACGTAACATTTCTTCCACACATAAACTATGTACTACGTATATTTTTGGGTAAATATTTGCTATGTTAAAAAGCAATCCTTTTTTGGTAGTCAAATTTTTTCCTGGGCCAAATGTGAATTTGCATCCGCGAAAACTAATGTGTCTTGGCCAATTTGAGTGTCAAAATACGGCAAAATTTTCGCACAATCAAGGTGTCGCCAAAAGAAAGCAGCGGGTTAACGCTTCTGGTTACAAACACGACTTTTGGAAGGCAATTTTGCTTCTAATTTTGAAAAATTTACACAAAAAAAAAAAACAATTTCCAGCCAATTTACCTAGTGTAATCATTGGGCAATCGTTACTGCGGTCTTTGCTGAAAAACCAATCTGTCTTTCAGACAGTCTTGGCTAACGATTCTACTGCAAAAGGCCGACTCCTATTGTGTGCACCAGAACGTAGGACTAAGTTTTACTACCAGATGCCAATGGGGGCTAGGGAAGAGCAATCAGGAGTGACTGAGGAAAGTTTGTGCATCTCCAGTGCTGAAACATCATGGCAGTGACACAAGTCCGTTGGTTGTCAACGCTTGCGCCAATTTGCGGTGCACAGACCCTAATCCACCCCTCATAAAGTGAGAAGTAGTATATTGTGGGTGCAAGTGCGACCCCTTATTGCTTTTCAAAATCTCTACACAGATTAGTTAAGTTGAAGTTGGCTTTTGGACTCCAATATGTAAATTCCATTGATAGCAATCTACCACTTTGTTTAGTACAAGACTTGTGCAGAGGAAAAGGAGATGAGATCTGGGAGCTCTGTCAAAGGATAAGGTCACTGCACTCAAAAGTTTTCCAAAAACATTCTAAAAACCTTCTTCGTAGTTTTTACTGTCAAACGCAAGCATTGCCTTCTTCCCAAATCTCTTTGAGGGCCCTGTTCAAACACACCAGAAGTAAATATTAAGCCAGTACATTTACAGTGCATGAAACGAACACGAGTAAACAAAATGACCTCACAAAATTGCCACAGATGTCAGAGCAAAAATTGCCAAAATTGACGTACTATTTAAGACACAAGTAATAGCGCCATTGCTCTGTATCGCCTCACTAGTCTGGCCCTGGTGCACATTGAGTACAATGGAGTCACTGTAATCTTGCTGCAATCCCTTCAATCTGCAAGCGTAGACTCCACTATCACTCAATCTGACTTGTGCCAAACTCAGTTTGCTCTGAAGCCAAAATTCGCGACGACCCGTGTCAATTGAGACTCCTCCTCGACTCACATCTTCATTGAGCACAACTTGATTCATCCCTTCAATTTCATCCTCTTCATTACTGACTTTAAGTCCAGCACTAATGTTTTTTCTTTGTTTGGCCTCGATTTTCGAATGCTGTGGCCTGAAGAGCCACGTGACGGAGACAGCGAATCTGGGCGGTCTCTTGATTTTGCACAAAATTTGCACAATCGAGCCCACATCGTAGTGCATGGCGGCCACGGGTCGCGAATCCTCGTCGAGAATTTGCACCAGGGGAGGCCAGACGACGAGGCTGAAGTGCATCGTGGCCACTGGGTGAATGGCCAATTGGCAAATGTACTGGCCCTGGTCCCCGAAGCTGACGTTGGCCACGCGCAGTCTGTAGTTGTTGGGCGCCACGAAGTCGAGCAGGAAGCGCGGGTCGGAGGCGTGCGGCGCGCGGAAGCCCACGATTAACAGCTCCGGCAACATCTGCTCCTTGTTGTTCCTCATCCAGACGACGAGGTCGTGCTGCAGGGCGTTGACCCTGCAGTCGATGAGAGCGTCGTGGCCGAGCACCACGCGCACCTCGGACCCGTTGCAGTCCGGCTGCACGAAGACGGGCGTGGGGTCCTCCGCGCCCTCCACGTACCACGAGTCGCCCATGCGCGGCTCCTCCAGGAAGCGCCGCAACACGCTCCCAGACTCATTGTAAGAGCTGCCTTGGCTTGAGAGCAATAGGAGCAGTAGTAATGAGCTCTGCATCTCCCTAAGTACACGTTAAGGTGTCGGACCTTTAGGGCTGTACGAGGATGCAGTCGTCTTTACCCTGGAAAAAAATATATAAAATGGTGGACGAGTGGTAAAAACTTTGAAGCCATTGCACAAGACATGAAATGCACTAAAATTCGCACCACAGATTCCAATAGAAGAAGAAGGATGGGCAAAAGGCAAAGAAAGAGGGACTTTAAACCCTGACATCAAACAAGGATGGAGCAAAAAGAATTTGGAAGAAGCAGTGATCAGCACTGACATGAAAGCCCTGTACTTACACCATAATGACATCACAGGACAGGATCCCTTTTCTGAAATCAAAGTCATCCTCTATTTTATCACTGTAGTGGCTATAATAGACATATAAGATGTACTTTAGTAAAGTAGTATTGTTTCTGGTGTCTTGTGAGGTGTCTGTCCTCTCTTTTTAGTGCTCCGATTTGGATTCTCTCTTCCGCACCGATGCCTCTCTGGTAATTGCCAAAGTTACGTGCGTCTCTCAGTCACAACTGCAGACGACAACAACACTAATATAATGTCAGCCGAACTGTCATACCGTGGCTAATACAACTTGTACTTACTAATGGAACCAAGAAGTTGGAAGAAGTTTGGCCTAACTGCCAACTCCATGTAGTGGACTCGAGTAAGTGTTAATGAGGCGACCATTAAGACTACATTATGTAGTAAAACCGCTCTGCCCACACGAGATAACGCTAATACTAGGTACGAGTACATTGGTTTTTTTACGTGGATCAAAGATGAAAGATGAAGAAATGGAGGAATTGAAAGAACAATAGCTTGAAAGAACTTAGTGCAGTAAGTTCAGGCAGAAAAATTGAAGAAAAAGCCATAAAGGAACACTAAAAGTTGCCTTAACAATGTACCACCCATTTTTCAAGCATACAATATGACAATAAAAAGAGTAACTATTTTAACAAGGCACTACAATTGACCTTAGAGAGAAAGTATGGTGGTTGTCTCACCTTGCAGCATGCTGCCCGAAGGTGTCGCAACATCTCTTGTCATCCAATCTGGAACGCGCAAATATGGAACTTTTTTCTTTTGTCCTGTTATTAATAGTGACAAGTAAATATCTTTGAGAGGCCACTGCAGACTTTGTCCAAGGGCTTTCGACCACCAACTGAATCCAGGAAGACGCAGAGACTCCAAGGAGCAGAGAGAAGTCAGAACACACTGTAGTAGACAAAAGTAAATAACGAGGTTATTGTGGCACTAATGCAAGTGTTCATAACAATAGTTGCAGTAGTGACCTACATGAGAGAATTCTTTCCCTACTCGGAGAAGCCCTTTGACTCGGCCCAGTACTGTCTTCTCGTGATCCCATTGAATTTAGCTCGTGTCCCATTTGTCCTGTAGAAGGAGAGAACACAAACAATATTTGAATAAGAGCAGCATATAGCAAATGAAAAAGGACGTTTATAAATGTTTAAAAGCAATGTGCTTAAAAGAACATAAGTATACTCACATTAGGATCCGATCGAGGTTCTCTGATGGCGTCTGCAAGGCTTTAAGGAACGAGAAAGCGTGGTTGCTGCGACAACTTGCGTGGCGATTTCAACTTGAAGCCCCCAGACATATAGCACTGCCGTTGTTACTGTAGAACTTCTTGTCTGGCCACCGCAAAAGCACATACATGAATACATTATATTGAGCCTTGTGTTATATGTAGTTGTCAGTAGTGCCTGCTTTGAATCGGAATGGCTAATTCATGCGGACCGCAGACGCCTTGGTCACTAAACGATCAGACAGACGCTGCTGATAGAGGAGACGATAGATGCTGGCCACGCCCAGACGCTGTTCCAATGCAATTTCACGACCACCAAGACTCTAACAATCAATTCACGAAACCCTTCTTATTAGCAACATTACTTTAAAATTGAACACATGCTTTGTTCATAGACTGTTATGCAAGACTTACCGTAAGATTTGAGTTGAAGTTGGTTGTTGACGGAAGCGTCGATTTTCGACCACCACCGCTTCGTAGGGCTTCCTTGGTCTTGCGAGTCTTCGTATGAGCTTCACTTGTCGCTGTTCTTGCGTCTTCCTTGTAGCAGAGCTTCTCGGCATGATTGGGCCAAGGTGCGACATGTGCGCTTCTCTAGGGCTTCCTTCAATTCCTGGGGCAAAAGAAAGTGTCTTTAACTAAAAATAACCACTCACTGTAACAACCGACATAACTGAGTCTTGGCACAGAAATACGTAGAAGAAAGTCTATGGGAAAGTTGGAAAAGTTGTACTTACATTCGCCTTTCACAACTCTTTTGAAGTGATTTTGGGACAATATTGAAACATCAAGTGGTCTTTGTTCTGGGGTATGACGTGTTATTCCTAATAGATATCGTCAAAATAGCAAAATACTCTTTGGCATGGGAAATACAATTTTGGAAATGTATGCAATGCCTGAAAACCCGAAGAAATTACTTCGAATCACGTCTTTAGAACACATTAAAAAATTGATAACGATACTGGATAGGAGTCAACTTTTTTATTTTTGTGGATTTTCCTGGAGGTAATAATTCTATTTTGGCTTTTTAAAAGAGTGAAAATGAGATCTCGCTAATTCCAAAAAAAATGAAGTAAGAATTGATGAGCAGAAAATTCGATCGAATAATGAATGCAAACGATTCGCCTTCTTTGATTACGCTCGCTGTGGTCATGCCCTTGACAATAAAGGGAGTCTTATTAGTGTGCGTGTATAACTCTCTGTTATGCCTCAAAGTCATCGTCGTCCTCTTGCTCGATGAGAATGCGTCTCCTCAACTTCTTCTCATCTCTCTTTCTGTCCGCAATCAATGAGTAATCACAAGTCTGGGTTTTGGGCGACTCTCCTATTTCCATCTTCCAGATGTCTTGAGGAGAAGTGGCCAACAACGCCTTTTCGTCGTTCCGTTTGTTAACTCTGTGCTTGGAGCACCGCTTGAGCAGATCCTTCAGCTGCGTCTCGCTCATGTTGTCCTGGCACATCTCGTAGTAGTTCCGACACTCTGCGCACTCGATTCCAGACATTTGGGCACGTTCATCACGACGACGTGTGTTTGTTATGTGTGCGAACTGTGGTGCCTTCCGATTTGGCAGAATATTGAACGAGTCGTGCTGCTTATTCGGTGCCTCATCAATCATGCCATCGTTTGTGATTTCCACGTCGGTGTTTCCTTCCCTAGCTTTTCTAGATTCAGCAGCACTCGCGTTCTTGGAATTTTCGGCAAGAGATCGCTTGATGGCTTCGCGTAGCTGTCGATCATCCGCCTTGATTCCTCGAGCATCTGCAAAAACACACCACAAAGCGTTAAATGAGTTCTACTTATTTAAATTTCGACTTGTCCTCGTTTTGATTTGATTTTACTCTTTTGCGAGTTGGTCTTGTTGGTGAGGAACGCGTTGATCTTGCCCTGCTTCATGTTTGCCATGGCTTCCGCCTGCGATTTCGTTAAAGGCTCATCCACTGTCAAACCAAATGCATTGCTTCTAGTCACTCTCTTGAGTCTTCGTCGTCTCTCCGGCGAGCACAATTTACTGCTCGAGGTGGATGGTTCCACTTTACGCTTCTTTTCAGATACTTCAGCAGTCAAAAGAGGCTTGTAATTGCTGGTGATTCTCAATTTTCGCTGCTCACTGCCACCTTTGGTGCCGACTTTGCGTTCGTTTTTGCTGTTGTCTCCACCAGACATTTCGTTTTCGTGCTCATTAAGAGCGTGTTGTGTCTCCGGCACGACGAACTTGGACGGCTTCTTCAAAGCCTTTGGGGGCAGGAATTGCGTCTTGTCGTCGTCCTGCTCCTCGCAAAGAATGTCGGGCGTCTCGGGCGCCAGAAGAACGTGCTGCTTGTCGTGATCATTAAAGAGCGACGACGTAGGATTCAACTTTGTGTCTCGGTCCAAAAGGCGACCTTCATCAGCTTGATCTATCTCCTTGTCTTTCAGAAAGTCGTCTTGGACGTTAATTCTCTCGTTTCCCTTGATCTTCTCAGCAATTTCTCCAGCTCTCCCCTCACGCTTCTCGTTGAATTCGTCCTGACCTAACTTCTTGACGGCACTTCGCGACTGACACTCGTTGTTCTCTTTGCCTTTGTTCTCGTTGTTATCGAGAAGCCTGTTGCAAAAGATGCCCAACAAATGGAGCGTGGCCTCGAGTCCGTCTCTGTCGATCTGGGGGTCCGAATTGGCTCTCTTCTTGGGCGAATCCTGCGGGTCGAGGTGGCGTGACGCAAACGTCGTTATGTGGGAGAGCAAAAGTTCCGTGGGACGATTCGACACTAGCGAAGGCATTGTTCTTCTGCACTGGGACAAGAAGAGACCCTTAAATATCAGAAAAAGAGGGTTAATATGTACTTATTGCGGCTGGTAAAAATTGCTGACATAAATAATGGACATATGTAAAATGGATAACGTGCATTACAATGCTACAAGAAAAATGATAATTTGTGGCAGTACGTGCTTTTTGTATATGCACACGTACTTGGGGTGGTACAAGGAGGACCACGGCTAGAGCGATGCCGACTTCGACGGCGACGAGAAGGAGGACGACCGCCTTGGCGCAAACGCTGGCAGCAAATATCAGAGTTTGTTTACATTTTCAATATTGCGCGCCATCCGAGCGGGGGCGACAAATTGACACCCGTAAGAATTGACACCTTTAGGTTAGTATAGTCATGTGTGTATGACGGTGTCAATTTGACGGTGTCAATTTGTACGCCCTCCCATCCGAGGCCTCCGGGGGGTGTGACCAGCTAAATTGGCTGAAAAAGTGACCAACCGCTTCGCGTTACATTTCTGTTGCCATGTTATGCGATTTGGAACTCCAGCGGAGTTCTCTGTAGCATTTGTGGTAAATAAGAGCAAAAAGATAAAATAAATCCTTGAAATAAACGTCGCTATTTAAAGAAAAATACAAATTTAAAAGTCCCATAAAATCTTATCTGTCTGCAGTTATAGATTCGGCTAAAAAAGTGAATCAGAAGATGTTTCTGGCTTAAAAAGTGATTGACTTTTAACACCTGCATCCCTTAACAGTGTAAAAAAGGATTTTGAAATTCTTCCCTTTACAATGACAACATAAAAAATTATCCCATATTCAATTCCAAAGTACTTAAAAGGCACGAGATAAAACGCATTTCTGCATCTGGAATTCCAAGAAGACTTTACAAAACATTTTATTGCACATCCCCTTTTTTATGGCCTGAAGCCAAGTGCGATGCACTTCGAAAAAACAACTTTAAAGTAGTAAGTAGGTACAAGTATTGTAATGCTTCCGCCTGCCATGCAGACGAGCACTTCCGGGGCCGAGAACTTCGTCATGCAACCTTGAGACGAACCTTGGTCACCCACGTAGATACGAGCTAAAAGTCTTGAATTTAAGCCCCATAATAAATACACTCTGCCTGTACCTATAGTAAAACAACAAGCACTTCATATGCGCATTAGAACACACATGCACATGAGTGTGCGACCTGCCAAAAGTTGACTTTCAGTACTAAGGTGAATAAGCGGCAAATGGCGTCGTCAAAGGCCGACCAGAGAATCCTAAGAATGCAAGACCAGAAGACTTCGATTTAGAGTCCTTTTGGCAGATCAAGAAGCAAGAATCTCTTGGAAAATGATCAAAATTTCAATCTTTCTCCTGTTGATCTGCATATGTCAGATCACGAAGGCCGAGTCGCAGGTGGACATCGAGATCGACGACCCCGTCGACCTCTTGGCCGTGGAATCCAGCTTCGAGGCCGACCAAATCAGGTTCAACGAGATCAGAGATCAACCAATAACCAGAGGTGCTGTGCGCATTCAGGATGCACCAGCGAATTTCGGGGGCCAACGCCTCGTCTTCAACAACAATAATGAAGATGGCGGCTACATGTTCGAGTACAGCGAGGCCGGGGTGCGTCGCGAGGAGAGCGGCTTTGGCGACGGCTCCAAGACGGGCAGCTACGAGTACGTGGCCCCGGACGGCCAGGTGATCTCGCTGAGCTTCGTGGCCGACCTCAACGGCTTCGTGGCCCGCGGCCAGCACCTGCCGCAGCCGCCGCCCCTGCCACCAGCACTGCAGAGGTTCGAGGACGCCAAAAACGGACGCTTCACTTACCACAGGAACTAACAAGAAATGAATGTCAATCGCTTTGTGATCCGACTTTTGTGATCCGACTTACATCAATGAGTGATTATATGGTTTAAATGTTTATTTTGTTTAAGTTGATTCAAATTTGTGCTCACAACGTTTCTACTCTCTAAAAGTGAATACAACGGACATTTCAGGAGATTTTAAAGCCCTCTCTCTTCCTAGGGGGAAGATGAAGAGGTGGTGTATGATTCAAATCATCCAGGAAAAATTGTAGATCTTCGACTTATTCTTGGAGATTTCAATAATCAAATAAAAGCATTGACAGTGGTTTAAGTGTATGTAAATGGGACAGTTCAATTGAAGGTCATGTTCAGAACACAAAAAAGTTCTAAATTATGTTCTAAATTGGATTCATATCCGGGTTGTTTTTTGCGAAAAGCAGCCAGAGCTGTAACTTTGCTAAAGTTCTAAACTGCTTATGTATTTAAGTACTATTACTGCATAGAGAGTTACAGTATTTGCAGAGCGTGCTAACAAAGAGCGTTCCTGTCAACTGTTCTTGCAATGCCAAAGACAACATTGTTGCAGGAACAGACAAAAAAAATACTTTTAGTGCCGAAATCCAATTAGAGAACAATTTTGACGATCATTAAGAGCAATGGGCGTTAAGACTGTACAGGATTGGGCGACCCAACCCTTACATACTTCACATAACACATGTAATGAAATGCCTTAATAAAGTGTAAAAAGGGCGTTTTATGTACTCGGGCAATACATTTTTCATGTAACAATGTACATAGAAAGCGCTTGTTGGTTCCAATAATTTGGATCCGGCAACGCATTCATCACACTCAAACCGAAGCTCAGAGATTGCACCGACATTTTTAACCGGTCAGACCAAAGTCAAAATATTCAACTTATTGAGTTCTGTACACTCAAAATCTACTGCTATGGATCATTTTAGTAAGGAAAATTTTATTAATATAAACTACGAGTACTTCACTGTAAAAAAACAAAAATTGGTCAAATTAAATAAGAACTTTTAATAAAAAATGTAAGGAAAAAACCTTTTTCTCACAGGAACATTGACTTGGCTCCTCATTTTGACTTTTTCTCTACAATTGGCATTGACCGAGGATGAGTGCGAGGCCCTAAAAGGAGCAACTCTGAGGACTATGGGGTCACCACTAAAGCCCTTCCTGATGCTCGATGAAATTGGCCAAATTTCTGGAGTGAATGCAGAAATATTCCAAATTTTGGCCCAAAAATTGGGATTTTCGTTCACATTCGAGCCGACCAAATCGAGCGGAATGAAACTTGTCAATGGCGATTGGACTGGAACCGTGGCCAAAGTAAAGTCGGGCATGGCCGACGTCGGAATTGACACACTCACAATCAACGTGGGGAGAAATGA
>JAOXNJ010183980.1:0-10451 GCA_028566655.1 Metis holothuriae
GACGCCCACCTTGCCCGCTGAGCTGGTCTCCGCCGCCCCACGCACCTGATAGGTCATCTCGCCATCAGGGCCATACTGAATTTGGTGACTCCGTCCGGTAATCTCGCCGGTTTTGTAGCCCTCCTGCTCTAAACGAGCGCGGATATAGTCGATAGGTGAAGCGGGATTGTCGCCCCAGTCCACGCCATCAATGAAGTCCAATGCCTGCTCGTAAGCTGAGATCGCCGAAGCTCCCAGCTCATGGTCTTCCAATCGGTGACGCTGCTCGGTGCCGTCGTAATCTTTGATTAACACTTCTCGGCTACGTTCCAAGTAGCGATGGAGCATATTCGCGGTGGAGAGTTCAATCGGGTCACCAGGCGACAAGTCCTGTTCCTTTGCCGTGCGCTCAATCAGACTGCCCATGGTGTTGGACAGAGCAATGACCGGCTTCTCACCATTCTCCAGCGCCGTCAACGCTTCTTGCACTGCCGCCTCTGCCTTCATCGACAGCAGGGTCTGACCAATCAGGTTGTGCATCACCGAAGTGAAGTTGGTGCTGCTAGCCCCGGCCTTGCCGATCGCATTGTCACTCCCCCGCTGTTTCGCTTCCGCCCGCAGCGCTTTATCCAATTCCTTGACCGACTCGCCACGCGCTTCATCAAAGGCCATCACCAGCCGCATCGCCGTGGCCAGGTTTTCCGCCATGGCCTTGTCCATGGGTGCAATGGCTGCGCCAAACTCAATGCCCTCATAGGAGCGCTCGCGCCGAACGTATTGACCGGCTTCCGACAGCTTGGAAGCCAGCATCTGTTGCAATGGCACCCCACCAGAAGTCACCATTTCTACCAGCTCATCACCAGTAGCCACCTCGCCCATGCCGCTCTTGGCCGCATAAAGCGTCATCGTGTAGGGATTCTTAGCGTAAGTCGCTGAGGAATAGACCACCCCAGCGGAATCTTCAATCAGCTCACGGACAAAGTCAGCCCGGTTGGCTGAAGTACCAAAGCTCTGATTATTCTGCTTTGTCCCTCCGGCGTTATGGCTCTCATCGAGGATCAAGACGGAACTGGGTGCGAGCTGACGCAGTAGCTCTCGGCGGGGCGTATCTCGACCCTTGACCGTTTGCAGCTGGGAGTAGGTGGTGAAGACGGCATCGTAGTCGCCCAGCTCGCCTTGGTCTGAGAGCGCCCGAATCAACCTGCTGTGGGTTGAAGCTGACTTCGTTCTGAGTTCCTCCCCGTTGGGCAACGGAATCTTCAGAGCATTGTTGGTTACCAACGGATTGAGATCGCTAACGCCGATGTCTTCCAGGTCACGGAACATATCGGCATAGAGCCGCTCATCTTGGGTGACAAAAACAGGAGTCAGACCCTGCTGGCGAGTGTGCTCAATTACCGCAGCGACAAAGCGACCTTTACCCACCCCAGTTTGGTCACCAATGATGAAGCCCTGATTCTGAGCTAGATTAGAGAAGGCCAAGGCCAGGGCGTCCACCTGTTCCGCCCCAAAGCGTTCATGGAGCTGAGCGGTGGAGTCAATGTTGAGCTGACGAGCCACATAATTATCGAGATTGCCGACCCGTTGCTCTAGCCGGTCTAGCGCATCACTGACCGGAGTCTGCATATTGGTGGGCACTAGCGTATCAAAGCGGCGAGCCTGACTGCGGGGCTGGTAGGGCACCTGAGTGGGCTCTTTTGCTTGGGTTGCTTGCTCAGGTGTCATGGGATTGTCGGTGGGAGCTAGAGGTGAACGTGAACGCTCATGGAGCTGAGCCATTCTTCGAGGGTCTGGTCCTGGAGGTTTTCGAGCAGTTCCGCTGGGGTCGGCTGGGGCTGAAGGGGAAAGCGGAGACAAGTTTGAGTCTGAAGGTAGTCCCGCAGGGGGGCGTTGTTGAGGGTCAAGTCCTGTGCCCACTGGTCCGCCCCCGCGTCTAGTTCTGGCTGGGGCAGACTGGTGAACAGTCCGTAATTGAGGAATCCGCAAATCATCTCGTGGGCTTCGGCTAAACTCTCCTCCTGCTGGATGAACCAGCTGACTTTGTCGGAGAGGTGGCTCAGGTAAACGTCCAGCTCTGTCACTGGGTTGGGCGCTGGGAGCAGAAAGCCCATCAGGCGTTCGGTCGAGGAATGGTCGGTCTGAGGAATCCAGCAGTGGGGACGGTCGAGATAATCCATCGGGCAAAAGCTCCTTGAGTTGCTCAAAGCTATCGTAGACAGGCGGTGGTTCTGCGGCGGGCAGTGGACGTTGCGATGCGCCTCGTCCGGCAATCACGACGACATCAACCGGAAATGTCGTGCCCTGGCGCTTGTATAGGTCACCGGCAATGCAGAAATGCTCTACCACGTTGTAGTTGCGATAGAGGCTGGCGTAGAAGGCGCGGTTGAGTTTGCTGTTGTAGGTTTTGGCGGCAGCTTCTCGGTTTCCGGTCTTGTTGGAGAGCGGCGCACCCAAAATTAGAACCGCTCGTCCCTGATCCTTCATCGCTGCCAGAGCTTTGAGTGAGATCGCATGGTCAATCTGCGTGGTGGAATAATCTCGCGTTGCTGTCCCACCGCTGACCTGCCACTGGACAGATTGGCCCAAAGCATTTTTCACCGTGCCGAAAGGTGGATTGGCGATCGCAATGTCAAAGGAGCGAGACGATCGCACTTGCCCCATGGCATCACCCTGGATCACCTGATACCCTCGCTGCCTCAGATCAGCGGCCCGCTCAGGATTGAGTTCATTAGCCTGGACTAGCTGAGGATTTGCGCCCAGCAGCAAGGCTCCGTGACCGGCAGTGGGCTCATAAACGGTGGTTGTTTCATCAATGCCCGCTAGCTGACCGGCCAGGTAGGCGATCGCAATCGGCGTGCTGTAAGCTTGCTCTTTGATACTGGTAGATGACCGAGTAGACAGATTCGGCTGACGGTCGTAGAGGTCCACTAGGGTATCGAACGCGCTTGCCGGTGACAGACCTTGGATCAGCTGCTGAGCTGCACGAACCAGACCCGCCTCCACTGCCTCATCGACCTGCTTAGCCAGGGGCGTCCCCGGACGAACCGGTTCATCCAAAATGGCCGCAGCCTCACTGCGGGCCTGAACGATGGATGAATAGGCCACCCCGTCTGCCAATCTTTGAGCAAAGTGAGACGTCAGGTTTTCAAGCGGTGCAGATGACATTAGCTTTACCGCTCCTGCTGTGAAACTTGCTCATTGCGAGCGATCGTGACGGGTGTCGTGAGCTGCCGCTGAGTTTGGTAGAGCTGTTCGACGCGCTGAGGGCCGACCTGCCAAACGAGGTCTTTGAGCTGCTGAATATCGCGCTGCATCTGGGGCAAGTCCTGAGCCTGGGGTTGCAGCGGCAACGGCTGATTCCGGTCTTTGCGATAGAGCTGTAGGAACGATTGGCCTGCTGCCTGTCCTGCGGCTTGAGCCAGGTGAGTGATGTGCTGAACCTGCTGGGGATGGCGTCCCAAGACAACAGAGGCATAGCGCCATTGCACGAGGTCTAAGGCTGTCGTGGGCGATTGCTGCGCAAGCTTCCGTAGGAATCGCACCTCTGCACCAATAGCCACAGGCGTTTTCAACCTGCTCCGCTGTCGGCTTCGTTGTTGAGTAGTTGAGTCTGCTGGCGCGAGCGGTCCCAAAACCTCAGCCCGAACTTGCCCGGTCGTATCAGCCTCCATTGGCTCGAAGCCATCCTGGGTGATGCGCTGGGCGACACGAAGAAAGTCTTGAGTCTGCTGCTCAGAAAGCTGATTGTCCTGAACCGAGAGCTGGCCTTGTTGATCTCGCTCAAAGGCGAAGACCACCTGCTGTGAATCGAGCGCTGTTACCTGGTAAGCCGTCATGCCACCTTTATGAGGCAAGCTTTGAATGCTGTATCCCTCGGCCTGATACTGCCAGTCCTCACCATAGGCTTCAGTCAGCACCGCAGCGGTTGCGGCCACTGTGCGAGTTTGCAATTGCGCTCGAACCGAGTCAGGTGGGTCATCCGGTGGCCCTGCCAGCTCAGTCAAGTCAGGCTTGGGAAACTCATTCTGGTTCTCTTTAGATGTGGATTGCCAGGCCAGCAGTCGAGTGGTGAGCTGCGCTAGCTGATGAACCGATTGTTCAAATGAACGATGCAGGGCAGCCTCAGCCGTTTGGCTGCGGTGAGACGTGAAGATATTGCTCATGGAAAGAATTGAAATCTGAAGAATGGGAAATCCAATCAGAGGCTAGAAAGGCGGGTCTTCGGGATAGTCAGACCAGTCAGTGCCAGACAGCTCCCCAGCCACTTGGTCAAAGTAGGGATCGAGCTGGTTGATCGCCTGCGCCTGGGCTTGACCCTCAATCATGCTGTTGACCTGTGAGCCGGTATGGCTGACCTGAGCATTGGCATTCGTACCGGCTCTGACCGGCGGCAGAATCTGATCCACCGCTGCCTCCCGTACACGAATGTCCTGGGATGAAATCATGACCCGGCCCCGCCGCTGAGCCCGCTGCTGGATCGCCTTGAGCAAACGGGGAAACACCACCCGACTCTGCTGCTCCTTGGCCATCTCATCAGGCCGAATCTTGACCTTGAGCCGCAGCGGCACATGGGCCTCCGTCTTTGATGCATAGGCTGGATTGATAAACACGCAGCTGCCTGTTGGCAACTTCAAAATCTCATCGGCACTGAGCAGCTTGCGCGTTCGCTCCTGGTCGGAAATACTGCGACTGGCCCCGCTCTTGCCGCTAGAGCGACTCTTCTGCTTGAGCTGGACCTCCGTCTCTCCCAGATATTTGGAGAAATAGTCCGCCGACTCATACTCACCGGGATTGAAGATGAACTTGGTGTTGCAACCGGACAGAATTGCTCGGGCTAACTCCTTGCCGTAAGCCTTCTCCAGCTGGGTCATATTTTGATAGCCCAGTACGCCGCAAAAGCCTGCTGAACGACTCTCATTGAGCCAGTTGACCAATGAGGGCAGCGAGATTGTCGGCAGCTCATCCAAGAACACCGCCAGTGGCTCCGTGCGCTGAACCGCGACATTGCGCGTCACCAGCATATGCAGCACCGTCGCCAGGATCGGACCGATGATGTCGCGACGATTCTGGTCCATGCCGAAAATCAATAGCTGCTTGCCAGTCAGGTCGAGGGGAATGCTGGACTGACCCATCAAGCAGGGCAGGATGTCAGGCGAGACGAAATTGGTGAACATCAAGCTGGCCGTGGCCGCCACGCTAGAGGAGGTCTTCTCCGACTGACGCATCGAGGTGAACTGGTCCCAGCTGGTGCGGACCCAGGGGCTGATGTCTGCGGCCTTGACGCGGTCAATCAGGCTGGAGGAATCCAGGGCGAGAATCTTCTGACAAGTCAAAAAGTCGGGATAGTCGGTCGCTTTGGCGAGCTGCAAAACGGCTTTGATCAGCTGGTCGCCCGACATTTGAAAGAAAGGGTCATCGCTACCGCGCCCGCCATTCAAGCTGAAGTTTTTGTTCAAGACCTTGGCAATCTGGCCGGCAGTCTCGGCATCGTCAGCGCTGTCTAAGAAATCCAGCAGATTGCAGACTTCAGAGCCCTCAAAGCCAGGGGCAAAGACATGGACCTGGTAGCCATGGCGGCGGGCGTATTCGGCATGGGCTTCAGCCTGGCCACCGGGAAACTTGAAGTCATACAGGACCAGCGGAAACCCCTGCTCGATGACTGAGCGGACCATGGGGTCGATGACCGAGAAGGTTTTGCCAGAGCCCGGTGCGCCGCAGACGGCTGCGCCGCGCTGGCAGTCGGGAATGAAGATCGTTGAGGCTTTAGGCCGAATTTGAAACCTGCGAATCCGCTTTTGGGGATTCAGCTGGAGTTGCGATCGCTTGGCTCGCTTCAATGATTTGATTTGTGGCGCGTTGATCCAAGCCGTCAGCCCATTGCGCTTGCGTTCATTAATCTGCCGAATCGCGGCCTTGCAGGCTGCTTGACGCTCAGCCTTACCGCCCCATCGAGCCGAAGCTAGCTTGCCGCTGTGGCTATCGTCCTTGAAGACCCACCAAGCAGCGGGCAAGCCGACTACGAGAAACAGTAAGCCCTGCGGTGTCCAAAGCTGTGCCTTCAGGGTTTCTAATGCAGGCGGCACCGAAACATCGGGCAATGCCAAGCCGAATATAATCAGCATCAGTTAAACCGCTGCGGTGCAGCAAAGGGAACCACAGTCTTCTCTTGAACCGTACCGATGGGTAACCCCGATGGCAGCGGAAAAATCCAAGGCGTACAGGACTTGCCGACAAAGGGAATGCGGCGACAGAAAGCAAACGACAGCGAGACTTGAGCCGTGCCCTGAGCCTGGTCGATATTGCGCAATTGGATGCGAACGCCGCTGCCGAAGGGATGATTGCCTGCCGGGCCTTGGCAGCCGAAGGGTTTACACAAAGGTCCGAAGCCATCCGGAACAGAAGTGCTGCCATCCATCCAGGCTGCGCCGTGAGCTGCTCCACCGCCTGCTCCGCCGCCTGCGCCGCCATTGGGTAAAGCAAATTCGAAGTGAGGACAGTCATCGCCGGGACAGCGAACCCCGGTGAGCTTCTTGTCCCGCGTCTTTATACCGCCGCTGATGACGCGCAGGCGCTGCTGCTCACGGTCTCCTGAACCGGGATCACCCAGTGCGACATCGGCCACGCCCATCTGAACGCCGCTGACCAGCCGCATGGGATTGGGCATTTGCCCGAGCGACAGCCCCGGAATATTCAGCGCCTCCAGGCTACGAATCGGCAATGCTTCAACGCCGTCGATGCGATTGAGCGCCAGCTGCTCCAGACCAGGGATTGCCTCTGCAACCGAGAGCTGCTGAAGCCGCTGAGGGGATAGCTCTGCAAAGCTGATATCGCCAATCGCTGGAACTCGTTGCAGGAGCTGGCCGACCTTGGTGCTGGGATGGATTGACGATAAGGAGCCGAGACCCAGGTTATCTCCTGCTTCCAGCAATGCTTGCAAAGCCGGAATCTGTTGGATTGATAAATTCGCCAGCTCTGGCAACGCATCGGATTGCAGCAGCTTGTCCAGCGTCACCTGCTCGAAGAACTCGGTCATTTGGGCCATGGCGATTTGCTCCAGTGACTCCCCGGTCTGCTGGGCCAACTGCGCCAGACTGGCATCGCTCAGGCCGAAGGGCTCAAAGTTGCCGATGCGAAAGATATCTTCGGGGCGCAGCTCCTGACCAAGGCGGGCTTCCGATGGCAGCGGCGTTCCGGCAGCGGCAAACTGCTGCTGGAGTTCCGGCGTGAGAATGACAGTGGGAAAGTTCTTGAGCGGAATTTGGGGTAGCTGGTTGAGCTTGTCGATGACCTGGGTATCAGATGAGGGTGAGGGCAGGGTTTGTGCGATTTCTTCGGAAGCTTGCGTAGCAATCGCCTCCTGTATTCCCAAACCAGATACGGCGGATAAAGCAGCGACGTGGATCGCCACTGACTTCAACTTCAGATTCATGATCCAACTCCGATAAAAATGACAGCGGACAAAAGCGTTAGAGCGGCGGCAGCGGTGCAATGCCCGGTTGGCCTCGAATCAGCTTTGGCAGAGAATTTGGCATCAGCGACTCCGGCACCACCTCAACCGTGCTGACAGTTGTTTCCTGACCGAGCAGCAGCCGAAACTGATAGAGCTGCCGCCCCTGCGCTCCCGTTGTCACCACCGTCAGCGGCACTTGATTGGTATTGCGAGCTGCACCAGGTAATCGCAGACCCAAATCCAGCGGTTGGCCGAGCTGCCGGAGATAGACAACCGTTGCGCCAGCATCATCCGAAGCCGAGGACAATGGCGAATCAAAATCCACCAGGATGCGAGAGGGGTCACCGACGCGGACCTGCTGAACCCGTTCACCGGTCTTGATAAAGCTGAGCGTTAGCCCCCAGGTGGGTGAGAGATTGAGCGTTGGGAGCGCCCCTTTGCGGCCCTGGGCTTGCTGGGCTGAGACCGGCTGAAACGTCATCTGGGCCTGGCTGGGCAGCGCTGTGAATGCGCAAAGGCCCGCCGCAGCAGAGGCAGCAAACAAGCGGGAGATCATTGGACTGATTCCTAGAACGAGAAGGACTGATTCACAAAAACTTGGACAGCCTGACCGGCTGGCAGGTGGTAGAGCTGAGGCGCATCGGCCAGCCGTTGAACCGCAGCTCGCTGACGGGCATCCATCACCTCAGACAGGGCTTCAAACCCGCCTTCCAGCGCCGCCCCAACGTAATTCGGCTCACCACGCTCAACCGTCTCGGAAAACGATGAGCCGCCATTGGTAGCAATGGAGCTGCGACTGCTGCGCTGAGGCTGATTCATCAGCTGACCCGCCTGCCCTAAAGCACCCGCTGCAATGCGCCAGATGTCGTGAGAGGTGGAGCTATGGCGATGGAGTGCCTGGCCTTGGAGCAGCCCCCCTGCGGCATCTCGAATGGTCAAGGCTCCGTCAGGTATCGCGAACTCTTGGCCGCCAAGCAGGGCTGAAACCACCGTAAGTTCAGCCAGGCCGGATGGTGGACCGATGCGGGTGGCTTGAACAATTAGCTGGGTGCCGCTGGGTAGGACTTGAGCGCCTTGAGGATTGCTGAGCGGCTCAGACAGGGAGATGACAAAATGGGCATCAGTAGAGAGCGCCTCGGGTGCCCAGAGAATCGGCGTGACGGTTTGAGCCGCAGCAGCAGTGCCGACGACCAGCTGGGATGTTTCCGCCGTGGTGAATGTTTCCGCAGTTTGGAAACTTGACGGCTGAGCTTGGACCATTTTGGCGGCTCCCTTCTCGCCATGAGTTTTAGCGGCAACTAGCACTTCAGCACGATCTGTTGAGGCTTTTGGTTGAAACACATCGCCCGAGCCGTCACCGATGCCAGGGGCAGGCTCAAAGACCGAAGCAACTTCGATGGTCTCAGTCAGTTCAGCACGCGGTGTGGAAGCCGCAGCTGGAATAGTAGACAGGGCCTGTTCAAAAACCGGTTGTTCAGAGGCTGTTTGCTCAGGGACGGCTGCAACTTCAGTGAACTGTGGCGATTGGACTGCGGCAGGTGTAACGGTGCCGTAGCGTCCCAGAGTGGCTAGGCGCTGCCATTCTGCCATGGGGTCAATCTCGGACTGACCAGGGGAAGGCGTGGCAGCGAGCGCTGCACTCGGCTGAGCGGCAGCAGGTTGGATGACAGGCCGAACTACCGGCTTTGAAACTGGAGTGATCGCCATTGGAGCCGCTCTAACCGGAGTGGGAGGCGGCGGTGGAGCCTTGGCTGCAACAGGCGTCACGGAAGGTGCGGGCTTGATGGCTTGAGGCTCCTTTGCTTGAGCAGCGTCGTCACCACCAGCTTCTGGTTTCTCCTCTGAAAACTCAGCCACCTGGGCCATCTGCTGCTGCTGAGTCTGAAGCGCCAGCTGTGCCTTCGTTCGAGATGCCGAGGCCTGAGCCTGCTCTAGCGCCGACTTATCCGGCTCGGTCTCGGGCTCTTCCTCCGGTTCAGCTTCCATTGCCACCTGGGAATCTGGAGCCATCAGCTTGAACGTCGCGGCACCAGTCATACAAATCCCCAAACTGGCCCCGCCGACCAATAAAGCTTTTGCCCAGCCGCTTTGGTAGAACGCAAGCTTATAGCGATGCAGCTCGGGATTCTCGGTGGGTGTCTCAATGAACTTGTCTAGGTCTAGCTCATCGTCATCGGCAGATTCAGCATCCGATGCCTCACCAACAGAAGCGGAGTAAGCTGGGTCACCTGGCTTGAGCATCAGACCCATAGCGCTACTTAAATCGGAGATGGAAGGCTCTGAACTGGACTCGACTAGGGATGGATGTTTATCAAAAGAAGTCGTCATGATGCCTCCTGAAGTGAAAGGTCATGCATCAGCTCAATCTCTAGCCCGGCTCGCCGAATGCCATAGACTGCCGATGCTAGCGGAGAAGCCAACTCGCCTTCACCTGGTAGCGATGGTGTATCAACCGCTCGAACGATGACTTCCTTGTTGAAGGGAATCCGCTCCGCATTGGCGCTGCCGGGTCTGGACTGCACCAAGTATCCGACCACCAACACCGACCAGCGTCCAGCTTCAATCTCGGTGGGCAACGTCACGGCTTCAAACATCAGCAATGTCTGGGCCTGGCCGGTGAATACTGACTCTGGTGTCATCTCAGCGATGAGTTCAACCAACTCCTGACGAAAGCCTTCGCTGAACGTAAAGCTGGCCTGAAAAGCAGCAGTCGTAATGCGCTTGCGATGGCCCTGACTGTCGTTCACTTCAACACCGGGGTCAGTTTCAACCTCGGCCAGATTGCCATAGTCGTCTCGGCCAGCGGGCAGACTGTTGTGCCAGGACATCAGCAGAATCAGTGAATCGGTAACAAAGCGCTGGACCACTGCCGGATCACGCTCCAGACTGCCCAGGGCTTGCACCGAAACCGTCTCGCCACTGTTGAGCTGAACCAGCGAAGGCGCTGGCTTGCGAGCCAGTTGGGCATAGGCAAGGAAGAGAAAGAGTTGAGTAATAGACCGATTCGGGAATAAGAAGCCTC
>JAOXNJ010184091.1:0-10451 GCA_028566655.1 Metis holothuriae
GTAAGGAGAAAAGTATGAGGACCCCTTCAGCGCGACGCTATTTGGGCACCAATCGTTGAAACAAAAGCGTTAAAAATGAGAATAAATGAGATTTTGACCGCGTCAGGCGTCAACAGCTCCCACAGGGCTGAGTTATTGACACCGTTTGTGCTGCTTGAGAGTGCTCAAAGCATCTGATTGTGAGAAGGCAATACTCATTTTTTGTGTAGATGCTGAGAGGTCCAAGAGGGTTAATTCGTGAGCTCAAAACTGCGAATTAACCACCCACGTGACCCCGTGATCTTCCAGTTCCGGTGCGCGCCCTTGGCAGCCAGCCGAATCTGGCGCTTGATAAATTTTCCCACCTAACTCTCGCTGCCCCAAATTTTTCTGTATGAGTAGCTGGATCAGTCCAGCTCCTTGATCTCCTCCGCCAAACGTAAATACAAATCTCTGAGCGATTCCAAAAAAGTGGAGAGCTATTTATTTTCTCACAATTGGAGCAAATTCCATGAGAACTAGAATCTTGTGGGTATTTCAAGGTTTAGCGGCGCTCACGATACCAGATGGGCGAACAGATGGGCGCTGCACATTTTACCCAAAGTACCAAGAAATCGCATGTAAAACATTAATCAGATACAAATTTCCATTTTGGGAAGAAGACTTATAAAACTTTTAAAAACTTATCTATTTGACTGTGAAATTGTCGGCCTTTGATTTTGAACTATTTTTAAACTTGGCGCGTAACAATTTGAGAAAATCGGTGAGAGCGGGCGATTCGAATCGGATCAAAGCGCGGGAAATTGCGGCCCTTCAAAAGCAAAAAACTGACAATTAATGATGCGCAGGAGTAAATTGTTACCTTCCGCCAATTAATACAATTATTCTACTGTGTTGGGAAGATCCCCTTTGCCAAAAAATTTGTAAAATTAGTGATTTTGCGTTTTAGTTATTTTAAAGCCATATGGACAGAGGTCGTGTCGGCTTTGATAAAAAGCTGGCATTATCAGACAAAAAGCCTGGCGTGTGCCGATACTGTGAGAGCGATTTAAGTAAGGTAAGGGTCGATAGCACGAGAATGTTTTCACTCTCTCTCTATTTTAGTATTCTGAAGAGTCGGCCTGATCTAGCGGATCAAATCGATCTTGATTTGAAGTATTTTGTTCTTATCCCCCACCGCGATTCATTATCATAAATACAGATCCTCGAAAATACAAAAAAAATCGAGCGCTGATTCCTTCCTCGCGGAAAAATGTCTTCCTGAGCGCGGCATTGTTAACCTGCCGTTGTCGCCTCGTCCGGAAACGGTCATTGTCACCGATCCCCAAATTTTGGACAGGTCTGGTCAATGTCTCTGCCTGACAACCGTGGAATGCGCATGCTATTTTATCGCCCCTTGGCAGCGCTTTCTGGGACCCTAATTTCTAAGGGGATCAACCGCATATTTCGCGCTTGACCAACCGGTGGCAGCTCGAATGCTATGTGGTTAGTTTCGATTCGCGCCAGAATTTATGGGAAGTTTATGGGCGCTTAGCCGGGCGGAAGTGTGCATTTTTCGGATGAAAAAAAAAGAGTCATGTTGTGGCTGCGTCAATATTGGTTTAACCCGAATCAACCTTCCAGGAACATAATTGGCAACTGTGCGCTGCTATTATTTGGGACAGAATCAACAAAAACACCCGCAGCGAGCTAAATTTGCACCTCTGAGGGAGTCGCTTGTCTGTTTGTTCTTGCTTACTGCTTTTTATCAAATTTTCTGTTTTCAAATTTTCGAATTTTTGAATTTGGATTTAAAAATAGAAAATAGGTGTGCGAAAATGATTATAATCTCGAGTGACTTGTGACCTATTCGATGCTAATTTTGGCAGTGACCGCGAATAAGGTATTCGTGGTGGTTAAATTTATTGGTGTCAATCTGCGAGTGGAAATTATTTTTGGCCAGAGGCACGTGTTCACTGATTTATCGCCTTATGCACTTCCCCGGGGCTTGTCCCGCCTTTTTATATTTATAGGTACATATTGGGAACATGCGCAAACATGATTATTATCGGAGACAACACCTGTTTGACAAGAAAAGCTAGAAAACGGCTGTCTTGCCAATGAATCGAAAATGTGATAATAAAAAATGCAAGTAGACACGTATGAATTTTTGCTTGTTGAAAATTTATCATTGATAAATTATCAACGTCAAATTCAGGACTGCACTTGTGCGACTGTAGCCACTGTTAAATGAATACTTCATGTTCAGAAAAAACGTACTCGCCTTGAAGCTGCATTAAATTTTAGCGCGTGAGGATTTTTTGGCTCAATGAGGCGGTTATAATAACACCCCATATTTTTGTGATTATTGAAATTTAGAATTTCTGGGAACGAAATTTAGATATTGAGAGGCACGCTCGAGTGGCGAGTAAATCCGAAATGATGACTCTCGGGCCAAGACAATGTGGAATTTACACTCGTTTTGTAAAGCTTCCGTTTATATTTCTGAGCACTGGAGCTAATTGCTCCGAAAGTAGAGCGCGTTTGTTTTATTAAAGAAAACGAACTTGTACGGTGATTTTCCGCGCTGTTGCTCTGAAAGTGTGATGCGAGCAATTCCGTTGCATGGAATTAGGGCCAAATTATCAGCCTAAATAAGCTAACACAAAAAAGGCCACATCAATATTGTCTTAAGGGAGGGACGGGCACGCTTGAGGAGTTGTCCAAACAGATAACGAATATACAATATCGAGCTAGTTATCGAATGTAAAACAACAATTACCAGTTGTCACACTTGACGAGCTAGGGCGACCACGCGAGTCCGCGTTTTGGACAACCAAGTGCCCATAAAACCGACCAGCGAAAAAACAAATCATAATCGCAGGAGCCAAAACTCACAGTTTCTCGGACGGCGAAAAATGATAATAAACATGTTGTAAAAATGATCTCGCGTCGATGGCCTTGTTCAGCGAAAATCAACCGTAATGTCAACCATAAAATTGATTCGTGGGGCGAATAAGCTTCTTAATTGTTGTTTCTTACTGAACCAAAAACAGTGGCTTTAGGTTTTATGAAGCTAAAAGCTTGAGCTTGACTTCAAAGGTTCTGCGCGCCGCAAATTAAAAAAGATACTTATTTTATACACCCTTTTTCTTCTATTTATATCTATAAAAATGAGAAAATACTTGAAAATACATTCGCGTTAACAATTTTTACCTGATTTTTTGTAGTTTTCGAATTTTTTCTTCAAGATCTCTTCGTTGATTTCGATTTCTTACAAACTCTTTCTTTTCATAAAATATAACTCAAGTTACTAATTTCTTTTAGAAAGACACAAGTTGCAAAAGGTGACTGATAATCGAGGCGATCAGCGCGATCGAGTCAAAAAATCGCGGAGCGCGTTTACGCGCGTGCGCTCGGCCAACAGCGCCGCAAAGTGCGCAGCAGCGCGCGCTCTTGTGCGCAAAAATTATCAGCTCTGGCCACTTTTTTGAGGAGCTGCTGGTCCCTGCTTCCGATTGTTAGGCTTCTGAGCCCGCGCGGCATATGGTTAGCAGGCAATAAAGATGGCTGCTTAGGGAGGTGTTAGGGGAAAAGTTCTTTGATCTAAGTATAGCTAATCATTATTAGGATGTCAGTGACTTTTTATGAAATTTCAATGTTTTATTCTGAAGGCCAAAATCTTCAACTAATTGTATAAAAATATATCTTTCGACAAACCATAAGCCCATGGTTTCAATTTGTCATTTCAAAATGAAAATCATGCCGCTTCTTTTTTAATGAACAGTCTTTCTCCCCTTTTTTATCAAATAAATCAGCGTTTCCGCATAAATTTTTAATTCTAAAAAGGCCATGTAAGATCAGAAATCTATAATGACCGTTGCAATTTTAAATTCATCCATTCGCTTTTTTTTTTGTTTTCTTGACCCAGATTGATAAGAAAACAGAAGCTTGACATAATTGATGGTTTCAATTTAATTTTGACCTTTCTGCTTAAAATGCTCGAGACGGAGCTGGAGTAGCGTTGGAAGGAAGTCAAAAAATCTCAAGAACTAAAACAGTACAGTGTTTGCACAGGAGCAGGATCGCGCCTGGCTCCGGAGCACCCGTCAAATTTGCGCCGGTCACTTCCGAAATTCGAAAGTTATGTTAGAGGGCGAAACCGGAGCCTGTTTCACGAGCTAACTTGAGCCTAAATGAGCCGCTCAGCCGCTTCCGGAAGCGGCGGAAAACGCGCCCGCCGCATCATCTCGTCGCGAGAAGCATTTTAATCAAATAATCGTAATTTCTTCTTCGACGAAAATAATTAACCGAATCCACATTTCCGGCTGCCGGCGCAATATTGACGACTATTTGGAATCGGCGATGCACGAAATTCACCAAATCTTTTTATAGAATTACGCCAAATCAGGCTGAAAATGGTACTTTGTCCGGCGAAAATGAAATAATTGATGCTCTATTTCTGTTTGAAAATCCAAACAGCTTCCAAAAATCTCAAAAAGAAAATAACGTTTCCGATAAAAGTGTGAGATGATCGATGAAAGCCGTAACTAGGCCATTTCCAGCATTGAAACTAGGCCAGAGCAACTGTAACAAGTCCAAGTACAATCTCGCGTCGCCGAAAATGATCAAACGCGGCATCCCCTGTCGCGAGTTTGCGGCGATTCTCATCTCAGAAATGATATTTTTCATTGAAATCGCGTTATCGATTTCGATGAAAGAAATCAGAATAGAGCTAAATCAACAAAAAATTTTCCGATAAAGATTTTTTCATCAATCGAGCTTTCAGAGCTTTGATCGTTTTATTTGCGTGAAGGAAGTGGCGAAGAATAACTAGAATTCAAGGTGAAATAGCGTAAAGCTAAATCTAAGTAACTATTTTATCTTTTGTGGCGCGGTAATCCGGCAGTGAGCTGATTCACCTGAAAGCGTCGGATGATCCCACGGGGTCACTTTCGCCTCGCTACGCTAGACTTACCCTTTATGCCAAACATACACACTGTTGCTCGAGAGGCGATCTGAAGGAGTAATTAGCCACCTTTGCGGAAACAAACTCGGCACTCGGAGAATCCTTTCCGGACAGCTTCTCGAAAGGGGATTCTCAAGTGAGCTTTTCCGACTATCAGAAGCTGCCATCAACAGGATGAAGAGGTCCAGTTCTGGTCTTTTTAAAACACCATAATGTGCTTGAAATAAGAAGTAATTTAAATTTTTCTTAATTGTTTAGGTTGGAAAAGACGAAATATGTTCTCTTCAAAAATATTGGAGGCAAAATGTTAAATATAAAAGCTTTGAAATACCATGTAGTCCTTAAATTCTAGTCAGCAACCACTCAATCAGGCCACTTAATTTCGCATGTTCTTCCGTCAGCCAGCGTTGTTCCCCTTTCTGACGTATTTATTGCCAGGTCACGGTATCTTTGGCTGGGAAGTGCCCCAAAGTTGTCATTTTGGCGGAAGGATTCATTTACGTAATCGCTGATTTAGAACGTGTTCTGCGACGTTGAGGAATGCGCAAATTTTTAGCCGAATAAGCACCTCGAGGATTTTCTTGACTGACAGGTCAGTTTAGCTGTGGGAAGGATTAACTGGATTTCCGGAATGGTAAGTCCATGTTTCAGCGCGTTTTTCAGCCTGATCAGTTTTATAAAAGGATTAAGGGACACCAGACTAATCGTGGCTGAGATTAATTCTTGCAGTACTAGAGTTTGAATCAGCCACAAACTCATTTATCAGATTTTCTGGCCGAAAACCAAGAAAGGGGCCAATTTTCCGAGAGTGAAAGAAAGCGTTAAATCTCGGCTATGTTGTTACTTAGCCGACATAAAGATACGATTTTGATTTGAGATGGGTTCATTGATAGAAATAATCACTATCGCGCGATTCCCATGATCTCTGTCGGAGTCAAGCTCATGGTCCACTTCAAAGAGGGTGCCTTCACGCACTAGCAAAACGGATAATCCTAATCGAGACTATAAACACTGCTCCTAAGCTACTCTTCTTTATCGGGCAATTACTAAACGTGGCGCTTTATATACTTTTCGGCGATTTCAAAGCGACTCAGAACTGGCCATGCTGAAAGATACATGAGCTTTTCGGCCACAGAAAACATAATGTTGAAATAAAATTGAAATTTCCATATCTCGAAAAATAACCGTCGGATCGGGCTCAAATTTTTTTGGGAGCTTCATAAGGACCCATTATTACGTATTACGGGAAAAAATGCCAAAAAAAAACTTTTTAAGTTTTGCCAAAATTTATATTTTTTTGTTCCATTGTTTTTAACATCATTTGAATATAGTCTTAAATATCGGTAGATAGTCTTTCTATCAGTGTGTCGGTTGAAGCTTTGAAATTTAAATAAAGTATCCAAAACAAGGAATTAAACATTGTTCTGAACAAAGAGTTAGCAATATTGACGAGGGTGACTACTATCCGCTCAAGAATTTCACAGTTGCAATTCTGTGCAATTCGCGCGCCTTCCCACGGTTTCCATTTTTGCAACTCTCCAAATCTCATTTTCGAGTTCTTGCCAAACAAGTGAACATGTTCCGCATGGCGATAAATTTCCCAATTTTCAATTCTCAAGGAGAAAAGGGGGTGCTAAATTAATAAAACCACTCCACATGTCGAAATCAATCACTGTTCTAGCGACGCGGCGAGCTGGCCAAGCAAGTGACTTCTTCGAAGTCAAATCTTTTTATTGCGGCCAGCTGATTTTTACGCATGCGCTGACCTCATTGAGGTCATTCGATCTACGTGATATGCGCGATTGACCTTTTCGCGAAAGTGGAGTACGCCAAGGAGCATAAAAAGGGAAGAGCTCTTGACCTTCTCGGCAATTTTTGTGATTTCTTGTTTGATTTTTTGACGTAGCCAGTTTCGGATTCGAAGTTGATACGGTACCGAATCTCGGCGCTCAAATTATATCTGGCACTATCATTCTTATCTTGAAACTTGGTGACGGACGATTTCTGACAACAACGAGGAAAACTCGTAGCATTTTCAATTACGATTATTGAAGGAGCTAAAAAGTGCTTGTATCATCATTTCGATACGGTATCGGTAGAAGCATTCTTATCCCTAAATCTTGCGCTGTGTACTCTCAACTAACTTGGCATTAATCGCTGTCAATCAATCTCGCTTCTCAAGGACAAACAGCTTTTCCCTAAATATTTTCACAAATTTGCTTTTAGAATGCGACTTTCCGGACTTTCACCGATTGCCTCCCCAAAACTAAATAGACTTGATTCCCACGAAATAGCCCCAAGTTGATGTATCGAAATGAAGAGCTCAAAGTTGACATTTTACAAGCGAAAATAAACACCACGGAATCGCATCCGATAAGCAGATTGACCGGGATTAATGATGTTTTTATCGGACTCATCCATAATTACCAGTCTCGGGCCAATTTAAGCTACTCGAGTAGCTTGTCGCCAGACAGTTTATTTTAAGAAAAAACAATGATCAAAATTCGTCCCACAATAAAGATGAATTCACACATTTTGTGAAATCGAATTTCACGCAACAACTTGTTAGCTCATAATAGCGCGCTTATTTACAAAATTCTCAACCCTACTAAATTAAATTTGTCGTGCTTGTTTTACAAATTTTAGTGTCAAAGGTCGTCCAAAAGCTGCTCTGAGATTTCTCGCGAGGCAAAAATAATGACTGGGCGGAGATTACTCGATGAGAAACGGATAAATAAATTGGAGCTTAGTGGCTGTTTACGTTTTTCTCAGGGCTTACGAATTTGTGCTTCTCAATAGTTTCTGGCTTAAAATTCGCAGGGCTCTAAGCTTGACAAGGTGTTACGGTATCATATTAACTCCGCTTCGATAGTGTCTATTTTTAAGAACACTGGCGGGCGACGCGCTCCCACAGGTGCATCGTCAAAATCCGCGAAAATTCTGAAAATGATGCTCATCCATTTGAAGACCCTGAAGCTTTTCTATATAAAGTGTTGGAGATTGGAAAAAACTTTTAATGGTCTGTGTTTTATTGACCTTGTTCTGCGTTTTATTGACATAATGCTCAAAGAAAATCTCGTTTCACCTCCAGTTTAAAATTGAAATAGAGATGGATTTCAACGAGGAAGATTTCAAATCTGCGGCAGAAAAAATAGCTGGCTTCATCGTCGAATATGACAGGTAGTAAAAGTTCGATTTTACGCAAGATTTTTACTGCTATAAATTCTCAAATGCTGATCTTTTAGCATTTTGAAAAACTGTCTCGTGGCCAATCCAGTAAAGCCAGGAGACCTTTACAATTCTCTCGATGCCAAGCTTCCCGATTCCGGAGAAAAATCTATCGACACATTGATCAGCAAAGTTCGTGATGAAATCTCACCTCGAATGGTTCACTGGAGTCACCCGGAAAATACCGCGTGGTATCCAGCAGTTGCTCCAAAGATTATTGCTCTTGGTTCAATGTTGGAAAATACTCTCAGTTGCGTTGGATTTTCGTGGTCGTCGAGTCCAGGAACGGCTTTGGGATGAAAATCCTCGTTCGACTCGACCCTAAAAGCCGTAACAAGCCCTGACGGAGCTGGAACAAAAAGTTATGGACTGGCTTGTTGATATCTACGGGCTCCCTGAACACTTCAAATTCTCAGCGAATGGTTTCGGAGGAGGATGTTTTCAGGGAACAGCTGGAGAAGCAGTTCTCAACGCATGTCTTGCAGCGCGAGGTCGCTTTCTATCCCGAAAAGACGTCGATCCACGGAAGCTTATTGCTTATTGCTCTGATCAGGCCCATTGCTCCTGTTCCAGAGCTGCCCAGATTTCCCTGATGCAAGTTCGTAAGGTCGAGACAAACGATGAGGGGATTATGAATGGCGAGCTTCTGTTGAAACAGATCGAAAATGATGTCGCGGGTGGATTTTACCCTTCGTTCGTCGCCGTTACTTTAGGGTTGGTAGCGAGAATTAAGTTTTAATAAAAGAAAAATATCAGAACAACCGGCATCTGCGCTTTTGACGATTTGAAATCGATTGTGGAAATTTTAGAAGCTTCTTATCCCGATGTCTGGATTCATGTCGGCAAGATAAAAGTTTTTAAACTGACTTACTGACCTTTTTTCTTAGATGCGGCTTATGCAGGTCCGATGTTCGCCTTGAAAGAATACAGAAATCTTCTTTCCGGAACTGAAAAAGTAGATAGCTTCAACACGAATCTTAGCAAAATCGGAATCGGCGGCTTTGACAGTTCGCCTATGTGGGTCAAAAACCGCTTCGATCTGACAAATAATTTCGTCGAAAATCCAGATTATCTGCGCAGCCATGAAAATGAAATCAACGACGAGAACGTCCACCAAGTAAATTTCCGTGACTGGACGCTTGCGTTTGGCCGCAAATTTCGAGCCATAAGAGTTTGGCTGGCAATGGAATGGTTCGGAGTTGATGGAATAAAAGAACATGTCAGAAATCACATAAAACTTGCAAAAGAGTTCGAATCATTGATCCTCAAAAACACGCAAGTCTTCGAATTAATAAAGCCAAGAAGCTTTGGTCTTGTCTGTTTCAGGAACGGGTCTCATTCTTCATTTCAATATTTCACACTAAAGATTTGACCAAAGAAAGACTAAAAAATGGTGACAACAACGATCACGACGACTTTGTGCAACGAGCAAAGACAAAATACGGACTTGTCGTAACTTCTGCGATTTGGAAAGATAAAACATATCTGCGAGCCACTTTCAATGCTTTTGCATCAAATTCGGATGATGTTATCAATGTATTTCAAAAATTTGTAAACCTTGCTGTTACTGAATAAAAAATAACGAGAAGAAACAACGATATTTTATAAGATGTTATGGAAAAATCTTTTATATGAAAATGTTATATAAAATAATTTATTCCTATCAGAATTCTATTGCGCAAAATTGAATTTCTTGTATCATAGATTGTTCTATCATCCTTACAACAATTTATGTAAGCATGGATAATAAAACTTTTAAATTGAACGTCCTATCGTTCTACACCGTCACACACCAAAATAGGCGAGTTGAAATGAAAGTCTTCGCTCTTTTACACTCAGTTTGCCTTGCTCAAGGAATCAAATCAGTTGCATTCTCTCGCTATCATCTGGAGGAGACAACCAGCCGTGCTGCAGTTCAAGACATCCCGATTGAAGCAACGCGAATAAACAGAATGGCGATTAAATACGCCACAATGCTCAATCAGTTTCAGAACAAGGATCTTCTAGCAACTCGATCTGGCCGTGGAATGTTCAACAGATACTTCATAAAGTACATTCTCGATGACTGAATTCTTAACTGCAGTAGTATCAAAATAAACCGAATTACGGCGATCCGTACTTGCTTCTGGCTAATCCAGCGCTTATATTTTTGGCAATGAGTAAATAAATTGCACAAAAATTTTGGCGAAAAATGTAAAATGTTTTTCATTATTTTTTTCTTTGATGAATTTCGAGAATTTTTTCAGACGAATATATCGGTTTTAAACTGCTAATGCAGTTTTGTTAAGCTCGTCGA
>JAOXNJ010184202.1:0-20479 GCA_028566655.1 Metis holothuriae
CAAGCTACGGTAACTTACTTTCGTACCCTACCACTAGTACATCATCACTTATTTCCCAGTTGGCCGATATTAATGCATGGATGTTTGTAAAACGGTTTTTGGGCATTGATTAGTGTGAGATCAAGCATTGATTTCCGCGCATTCCCCCGGAGTGACGGAACAGGTCTAGCAATAAACGTATGTTCACTGCTTTGAACCCCAATTATTAGTGTATCATCTGCGTAGTTGCGTCCCAACTCCACCGACACTTTTAGAGCAATTTCAATTACCAAAACAAAATTTCCAAATTTCAAAAATTGAACAAAATTTCCAGATTTTTTTGAAATTTTGTGCAAATTTCCAAAAAAAAGTTTTATGGTGAAGGTGCTTATTTAGTAAAAATTTCAAGTTTCGAGGAGAAATCGTTGCCAAAATCGAAGTTGACCTGAGGTCGAAATTTTCCAAAAGTGAAGGTGATTTATGTAGTAAAAATTCGGTCAGTGGATAAATGTTGCCAAAACCGAAGGTTTTTCCAAAATTGAAGGTTGCCAAAATCGAAGTTTTATTGTATTTACCATCTTTGGGTTTAGCGATGCTGAGACTTTGACCAAAGGTGATGAGGCTGATTATAAGAGCGAGCTTCAAGATTGAAGACATTTTCTCGGATGCTTTCGAAAAAAAATCTAAAACTCTATTAATGAGCAGGTGGAGTTCGTAATTATAGTCTCTTTTAAGGCTGACTTAAGAGAGAGATTAGGATTTTACGTAATACATACGAGTGCTTCTTGGAACTTGGAATACCTCTTTGCTCCAGAATTCTGAGAAAAAGAGTAAAACTTCGTCTTTACAGTAGTTGTGTCTCTTTTTTTCAGCATTATAAACATTATAAACAATTATATAAAACAATTATAAACATTTAAATTTAAAACTATGTTTAACGTTTTTTTTTGCAATTTTTTCCTCTACAGTGAGCTTCAGCTACCCGAACTTTGAGGTGGGCACGAACGAGCACGTGCAATTGTCCACCGACGCCAGCTGCTGCGTGCTCGGCGTGCGCATCACCGCCATGGACATGATCGGAAATCAGGCAATTTTTCCAAAAAAAAACATTTTTTCGTAAATATTTCTTAAATAAAAGAAGTAAAAGAATTATGCTCTTTTCCAGGACGACTTCGTGTCTTGGGAGAAGGATGGCGCCTTCAGTGCTCAAGGCCAGATGTTCGTGCTCGTCTTCTCTACTGCAGTGGCTCTGTTCACCAAGGGAATGATTGATTGAGGACTTATTACGTAAAGCCCAAAGAAGCCAAACAATTAATGAAATAATGACTACAATTGATTAAATCAATTAAACAAGAAGTAACAAATACGACTGCTTTTTGGTGCCCAATGAAGCTTCTTTAGCGTTTCTTTCGTTCCTGTTAATTGTTGAGGCATCCTATCTTACAATTATGCACACCTACATTAAATAATGTCGATTAATTTGTTAACAACATACAGTACTTACACCTGCAATTCAATGGCTTTCTGTACTGCATTTTTACTGGAATAACTACATATAATAATAACACCTTATGCAAGTCCAACGGATAATTGAAGTGTTCCTAATAAGAAGTTGCAGTTGAGGAAGAGGAACGGGCCCAGTTACGTAAAGGAGGCACCAGGCACCAGACAGGAATGACAGCTATACTATGTAGTCATTACAAGTTGTGACTAAAGGCAGTAGTCATAGTAATCTCCATAGAAATAGCTTCATTGCGGAAGTGTCGAATGTAGTCAGTCGTGCTGTCAGGCTTTGTCGGTTGTGTTCCCGTCCATTTCCCGTTGCTCCATGCACCTCCAGTGCTTCCGGGCTTTGCGGTCCATCTGGATACATCCAAAAGGCGATTCCCCACTCAAAACATTACTTAAAGAGTCACTTTTGGAGCAAAGCAACGCCTTTTGGCAACATCCACTCCAATACTTATGCAATGTAACAAGGAATTTGGTGGCGCTCGAGTCGACTTTGGCACTGGGGCAGAGGAGCATCGACCTCTCCTTACTTCTGACCTTCAAGTAAATACGTAACAGTAAGAGGAATTATACAAATAATATTCTACTAATACTAAAGTATATAAGAAGAGTTGATAAAAATAGGTAGTTCTTTGTGTCTCTTGAGTGCCTCATTGAACTGAACGAGTCTGGAGAAAGTTGGCTTTGTAAAGGGGACTTGCCACTAAAAAAGTACAGGATCACAAGGAGGGCCGTTATACACAAGTACTACTTTTAGAGGTTCAAGTTTATATAGTAAAACTTTCGATTCCGGCCCCAACTTTCGCTTCTTTTCTTCAAGAAGTACTTATTTGACCCAGCCAAAAAAAGACCCACTACTTCACTGCTTTATTCAGTGGCGATCCAAGAGTGCTCAGGTCAGGATGTGGCTTAATAAATGCCTCTTTTTCATTCTTTTGGCGCTGTTGTTGAGTAATGCTGCCTCCAAATCCACCGAGAATGAGGATGTATTAAAAGCTAGTGACGATAAAGATGTTGACAATGGGAACGTGGATGCCTTGAGCAATGATAACGGTGAGAATGAGGTCAACGAGAATAATAATAAGGAAGACAGAAAGGATGAAGAGGATGGAGCTGAGGAGGGAATAAAGAACGAGGATGAGGTCAGTAATGAGAAAAAGAAGGAGGAGAACGAGGCCATTGACCAGAGCGAGAACCACGAGGAGGAGCAGAAGAGCGAGGACGATAATAAGGAGGAGGAGGAAGCGAACAAGCTCCACACCTCCAAGAACAAGCAGAACGACGTCGATAAGGAGAATGATACCGACAACGAGGAGGAGATCAACAAGGAAGTGGCCGAGGAAAAGAACGACATCTCTGACATCGCCGTGGACATCGGCCTCGACAACAACATGAACTCGAAGCGCATGTACACCGGCTACCACGTGTTGCGCGTCACCCCCGCCACCAACGAACACCTCCAACTCCTCAGACTTTTATCCAAAGGTTAGTTTAGCTATCAATTTTCATGTAAAACATCATTTAATTTTTTAGATTAAAATTGATTTTGAATGATTTTCATGTTTTAGCGGTGTCCGATGTGTGGACGCCGATTCCGAAGGACGTCTCGAAGCTGGTGAACACGGTGGACATGTTGGTCAGCCCCGACGACTTGGACTCGGTCACCGCCGTGTTGGACAAGAGCAACGTGGAGTACAGCGTCAGCATCGCCGATTTGCAGAGAGCGATTGAACTCGAGAACGAAGTCGACGTGGACGACGACGAAGACGAACTTGACCTCGAAGATTTGTTGCAGGGACGACAGGGTAAAAACATATTACCTGCATAGCCTAGCTCTTATTGCGACAGCAGTTTTCGCTGCTAGCTGAAAACATTTTTTTTATAATTTGCAATAAGAATTACTTATATGGAAAGTTTATATTGAAACATTTTGGGGACAAGTTGATCTCAAACTTTCTTTTTATTATATTTTAATATATTGCATTACCTACTTCAAATTCTCATTATTATAGGTCATCCTACCACCCGTTCATTATAGCACAATTTCCATTCCCCCTAGCCCTTGATCCCTCATTATCCTTGATTCCTTTGCTCCTTTTTATCCAACCTGGTATAGAAGAAGAGCCAAAGAAAAGATATAAGCGCGGTTCACCTCTCCAAACTCTTCTGCGAAGTCTGGTCGGACTCGAACCCTCTCTAGCGGGACCCAAGAAAGTGCGGAAAGGTCGACACTTCAACAACAACAACAATGGAAATAAAATAGTACTCAAGACAGTGGATAACAACAAGGAGTTGCCCGTTATCACAAACTCTGCGAAAAGGAAACACATCTCCAGTAATGAATCCTTACACCTTCCTAAAATATCCCTTTATCTTCCTTTACTTACGGCTAAATGCTTGATGCACGCCCTTAATCCTCGGAATCCTCACCCAATCCATTATTCTTTTTTTGAAAATTTTGAGCAATCATTATTAAATTTTAAGTTTAATTAACGACTCAATTATTGATTAAATGAACTTTAATCACTACCATTGTTATACTCAGGTCTTTGCACGGGTCGCAGTGGCTTTGATTGGCGTCGTTACCACCGCTACTCGGCCATGACGTCCTACCTGCAGTGCTTGTCCAGAGAACACAGTGATAAGGCCCAATTGATCACCATTGGCTACAGCACTCAGAATAGGCCAATTCACGTTTTGCACATTCGCAAAAACTCGAAAATCGCGAAAAAGGCCATTTGGATCGACGGCGGCATCCACGCCAGAGAATGGATCAGTCCGGCCTCGGTCATGTACATCGCTTATCAACTGACGGAGAATTACGGCGAAACTTCGCACCTGTTGGACCAATTCGACGTGTTCATTGCGCCCGTGCTGAACCCCGACGGCTACGAATATTCGCACACACACGACCGCATGTGGCGCAAGACGAGGTCCGGCTCCGGCTTCGGCAAGTGCGTCGGGGTCGACGCCAACAGGAACTGGGGACACGTCTGGGGCGGAGAAGGCGCCAGTGACAATCCTTGCACCGAGGTCAGACAATAAAACAAGTTATTTAAATTCTTTTTTTTAAATGTTTATCAGATTTAATGAAAAGTTAATGAAATGTATGTTAAAAGTCTTAATTTTTTTGGGATTTCTAGACCTACAGAGGACCGTCGCCCTTCTCCGAGCCGGAGACGCGCGCCGTGCGCGACTTCCTCGAACCCCGCAAGGGCAACATCAAGGCAATTATAATAACCAAACTAAATATTCCTGAAAATTTCTCAGAATTATCCAGTTTTGTGTCTTTTTTGAACACCTTTTTAAATAATGATTAAAATTCACGTTTGCTCCACAGATGTTCCTGACCTTCCACAGTTACGGCCAATTCGTGTTGTACCCTTGGGGCCACACGTCGCTCTCGTTGCCGCCGAACCACGCGTCGCTGCGCTCGGTGGCGAACTCGGGCGCGTCCGCCATGCTGAGGAGGAGCGGGCATCGCTACACCATCGGGTCGGCTGCCCAAGTGCTTTACCCGGCCTCAGGTGCAAGTGACGATTGGGCCATGGGGCAACTCGGCGTGGAGTACAGCTACACCATCGAATTGCCCGACAGAGGGCGCCACGGGTTCATCCTGCCCGCACACAACGTCGAGGAGGTCGCGGAGGAGACGTTCACCGGCGTGGCGGCCATGATCGAGGAAGTCGGCAGGAATTGAGCAGCATTTAAGCAGGGGAAAAGAAGGCGTTTTAGGGAAGGAATATGAATATGGAATGAGCGTTGGTTCAGGAAGCATAATATGAATGTACCTTTATTTAAACATTTATTTGTTAATTAATGTAGGGTAAAAAATTATGTAGACTTTAAATATTTGGAGGCTTAAATTTGATTAATGGAGAAGAAAAAATGGTTTTGAATTTAGATAGAGTGGTGTACCTAGCTACGTGCCTATGTTGTTGGCACTACGTATGGACTTTGCTTTTGATCAAATTTTATAACAATATTTATAATATCAATTTTATATTATATTATATTTTTTATTGGTGTAAAGTATAGAACACATAAATACGAGTATATTAGAATTTGCTTCCAATTGTTGACGAATCCCCTAATACAAGTGCTATTACACGTATTTAAAAGTTTTGTTTATGGATGTGTGCAGTGCAAAATTTATTAGCAAATGGATTCATTGTGACTTTGTGGTGCCATTTCTACCTTCTCTAACGACAAATGTAATTTATTTTGATAATTTTTCAATAACAACTGTTTTTTTAGCTTTGTTTAATTTTTGACAACCTTAATTGTTTATCGCTTTTTCGCACTTATTAGTTACTGTTTGCCTGCTTTACATTTGCTCGGTTTCAATGCTGGCTGAAAAAAAATGTAAGTTTGTTCTAATCTATATTAGTTTTTTGCTTGAATGTGTCACGTTGTTAAGGTAATTAATAAACACGTGAAAAAATACCATTTTTTATTTTTTTTTTCATTTGAAAGTGCGTAGAAGTGACAGGTAGAAGCAAACTTGTTTGGAAATACCGAGAATTGAGGACCAAGATTGACAAAGTCGACTTTTAAGTTGGATTTTTGGATTGAATTAAGAAGTATTGGACACAAATAAACCCAACTTGTTTACCCACTTTTCTTGATTAGGGCACTGATTATCAGATTTGTAGTAGAGGGTTAGTCAAACAAAATGGTTAATTGGATGTAAAGAAATGAATAATGTCGTTAATAAGTTTTCTGGATTAGAGAGTTCTTTGGTTTAATACATAATAGTCTATATAAAAATATTATGATTAGTACCTACAGGGATACTCAATTAATTATCTTTTAATAGCAAGACTTTTTCATTCATTACCATCTTCAGTCCCTGTTTATTCGAGATTGCCTGCAAAAACCTTTGTTTGGTCAAAAGACAATGAAGGCACTTGACTGTTACCAAGGACTTTTTTCACATGTCAACTTGGAATTCCAAAGCAAGTCCAGCTATGTAGTACATAGAGGAACAAAAATTACTTTATGGCTAATGGACCTGTTTCTACAATGTCAGTGTCTCTAGGTCTGATCTGACCGGTCAAAGTATGTAGTATCTTCACATAAAGGTTTATGTAGTGAGCCAATACGGGTCGTTCAGAACAAATATAGTTGAGAAAATTGGTAACAATTTTCATTGCAATGAACTTTATCTATTATGCCTCATAACTTCCTCTGGATCACGTAAAAAACGCGACAATTTATCTGAACAACCCTGGGTACTATCTCCTCCATCCTTCTGCTACTGGCATGATTGGGGTCACATGTCCAGAACACGTGACTGATAGCACAGAGGAACTTAGTCTCACGTTTTTCTAACTACCTTTTTATTGCAATTGGTTGGTCGAATTCAGTCGAATCCTGGGTGGCTCAGGAAAGTCGTTTGTATCACGTTTGACCGACCTCACGCCTTATCTGCTCTCTACGCCAAACTTGTTAGTTCGCTCACCTTGACAAGTGGGCAGTTGGATTGATCTGAGAGGCATCGCTCAACAGGTTTTTAGGCTCTCTCAGTCGAATTTCAACTGGCATCAGAGTCTTTTGGAGCCAAACAGTCGTTGGTCAACCCGCAGACATCTCACGCCATGCATCTCAGCGGTAATTGTGTAGTACGTGGATTTGTTTTGTTCCTAAGCCATTGGAGACAATTTTGGAGACCTTTCTTTGATAATTCGAGATGTTCACTGGCTTGTTTACAACAATTAACATTTAGGCATCCATTTGCACGCCCGTCACCGTCACCGCCACCACGGCCACCGCCACCATTCGGATGAGCCTCATAGCACCGCCCTCTGCAGGTACATGGTGGCCGCCTTGGGGGCCGTGGGCATGGCCTTCATCTACGGCATGAAGGTCAACTTGTCCGTGGCCATTGTGGCCATGGTCAACCACACCATCCCCCTGGACGCCAAGGAGGAGGAGACTCATCATCACCACCCTGAGGCAGGGGTCCAGTGCTTTGATCCTGAGCACAGATCCACCAAGGATGACCATCAGGTGAGCTTAATTTCATCAAAAAACAGCATGTTTCAGAGTCATAATGTATTTTAGAATTGTTATACAGAATGGTCCCTTTCACTGGACAGAGTTTCAGCAGGGTTTGGTGCTGGGCTCCTATTTCTGGGGCTACTTCATCACTCAGATCCCTGGTGGCTACTTGGCCGATTTGGCAGGTGGCAAGTGGGTCTTCTTTGCAGCCGCCATGCTGAATGTCATAGCTTCATTGTTGAGTCCTGTGGCCTCTGGCCTGGGCTTTGAGTTTCTCATCGTCATGAGGGTTCTCCAGGGAATCGGGGGAGGGGTAACTTTCCCAGGCATGAATGTGGTCATTTCAAGATGGGCACCACTGGATGAGAGATCCACCATTTCTGCCATTGTCTATGGAGGTACTTACTTTATTGAGCCACCTTGTACTAGCTGTTCTTATGATTTTAATCAAATGCTCATTCATTGACGACTAATGATGGGTTGGTTGTTCAGGAACATCTCTGGGTACAGTGGGGTCGTTGCTGAGCTCAGGCATCTTGGCCGAGGCCTATGGGTGGGAGTGGATCTTCTATGTGCACGGGGGCTGCTGTCTCATCTGGTGTATTTTGTGGGCACTTCTTGTCAGCGATTCTCCTTCAAATCACCCCTTCATCTCTGAGCAGGAGCGCAAGTTCATTGAGCAGCACTCCAAGCATGAGCAGGTGCCTCCAAATCGCCCCATGCAGCCCAAACATGCAAGAAGCGTTCCTTGGGCCAAAATGCTCACCTCAGTGCCTGTCTGGGCCATCATTGTTACACATACTCTCAACAACTTTGGCTGGTACATGCTTCTGGTGGAATTGCCTCTCTTCATGAGAACTGGACTGGGATTCGAGCTCAAAGAGGTAAATATTTTCCCAATTTGAATAATTTTTATTATTTATTATTTGATGTTTCTCCTAGAATGCTGGTTTGTCAGCACTGCCCTTTCTCTGCAACTGGCTCTTTTCTCTCACCTTTGGACACTTTCTGGACTGGATGCACATGAAGAAGCACTTGCCCACCACCTGGGTCAGGAAAATCTCCATGGCAGTTGGTAACAAACATTCTTTCTGTAATTTGTTAAGATTTGAATTCTTTAGTTTTTGCTCGTTTTTAGCCTCTGTCATCCCGGCTGCTTGTCTCATTGGAGTGACCCAGTCGGGTTGTAACAAGTATGAGGTGGTTGTATTTATGGTAATTGCAACTCTCTTCTTCGGCGCCATGTTCTCTGGTGAGACATTGTACTTCAACAACAATGAAAATAATGATAATTTACAAAAACAACAACAATTAATTTATTGCATTTGTTTCGTAGGCGTTTTCTCGAATCACGTGGATATTGCCGACAACTACGCAGGCGTTCTCATGGGCATCTCCAACATGGTGGCCACCATTCCAGGATTCGCTGGTAATTTAAAATTGACACGAAGCCAAAATATCACTTTCTCTCTCAAATTTCCTCAATTTTCTTTCTTTTTTTAAAGGAAATTTTATCTTTTTGCGCATTTTTTTATCTTGTTTTCAAACTTTCATCCACAGTCCCGGCCTTCGTCGGAGCTCTGACACACGATCAGGTATAACTAAAAGTCTCAAATTATCATTAGATATTATTTTTAAATTATATTTTTTAAATATTTTATAATAAACATTAAAATAACGATAAATTGTTGTTGAATAAAGCCCGGTTTGGCGCCCTGGCACACGGTGTTCTACGTGACGGCGGGGCTGCTGGCCATCGAGTTCGTGGTGTTCACGCTGTTGGGCACGGGCGAGGAGCAGCCGTGGAACAAGTTCGACGACGACAACGTGTCCAGGGCCAGCGTCACCACCTTCGACACCCACGGCTACAGCAACCCCAGCATGGACACCAAGAAAAACGACTTTTCCCTAGCTGATTCGGAGCTTTGAATTGCGTAGAAAGTTTTCATTCAATGCAATTTTGAGGAGAAATTCAAATAGGGGATCGTAATGACAATGCACGAGCCGTTCTTTTTGAAAAATGGCAATAAATAAACTCAAAATTTAAAAAAAATCAAAAAAGGAAGTAAAAATGTGACCCTGTTAGTCTGAAATACACATAAGTATACTCACTATGGAATTGACTTGAAATTTTTATAGCTAGAAAAATACAGATATAATAGCTTCTCTTTGTAAATGCCGTAACTTCAGATGCAGCCAAAGAATGTGTCTTGAATCGGAATGCAAACTTTATTTCGACATTTCGATAAGATTTCAACAATGATTGCATAACCATTATTAATGTTGATTGCAAAATCGAGTCTGCCAATCTCTCAGGTTGCCTAAAAACTGTATGTACTTGCTAGAAATGTTCTATTTCAACTTCCTTTGTCTAAAGTCCACTCTAAAGAAACGAGCCCCCTTTTTATCTCTGCACAGACTAAGATAAGTACAAAAAAGTACAGCATCTGTTGCATAATATACAAAAAACGTGAGTTGTCTCCAAGCATTCTACCTATAGAGAATAATATCATTCATCTCTACCTGTGTTTTCGGCCCCATTTGGACTCGAGTCGGCTCGATTTCCCTTATGAACTGCCACAGACAAAGCCAATTCATGCACTGGCCTCATGCACTGCTTCAAGGCCTTGGCTTGACAACAGCCCCAGGTTTTCTTTAGTAGCACAGTATTATCATAGTTGGAATCAGGTCGTGCACGTTTCTTCCATCAGTTGACAAGAGGATTGTGAATCAGGCAACAAACAACTCGGCTTGGGCCTCGATTTCAAAGCCAATTTTGAACTCGTAAGTAATATCAATCGGAAGTGTGGGTGCAATGACCCTCATTCCGCTCATTGCAGTGGCTGGCGCAATTTGAGCAGCTCTACATATATTGCTCTTACACTTTTTAGCACTCTTTTAATCAAAAAAATGTGAGTTTCTGGAGTGAATCCTTACAAAATCAGTCGGTAAAAGCAGTAACACGTGACGAGAACTGTGTCATCATCAGAAAATCCATTGCTTCGACTACGCAATCAGAGAAGATAATCTCATAGAAGTCGTTTATTTGTGCAATGGTGAAGCAATTTCGGTGACATTCCAACAAGTGTCAAGTAGTGAAACAGATATGATCAGGGCCAAATTGAATCAGAGAGAAGAGGAAGCCTCAATGAGAACCACTGCACCTCTTATTGGTAAATTTTGAGTTTCCAAAGCTTTTATCCTTTGTTGCTTTTTGTCCATTTCTGCAGTAGAGATGATTCCATAGCGACCATTCCCTATTTGATTGAGGGCAATATACTCAAAACACCTGTGACATCTGAGCAAACCTGGCTCACTAAACACACTTGTAAAGCCACTGCTTCAATATTTTGTACTTAAAAATGGCTCTTTGTAATACTTCACAGTAGTACAAATTTCTGAAAAGAGGTTACTGTATGTAGTTTGCAGAATATAGTAGAATTTTAGCAGTAAACGAGTAAGTCGCTAAGCAGTGTTATGAATGCCAGAAGCTCAAAGGAAGCGTTCAAAAGGGAATTGAATAAATCAATGGTAAAGGAAGGAAGTGATAATTATACTGATAGTTTTTTCTATCCGACGTTGAAAGATGATGAGAAGAAGACGAATTACTCGTCGACCTCGTCCACGCCGCCCCAGCCTTCTCCCTTGGCCTCGTTGAACTCGCACATCGGGGATCGCGGCTCGAAGAAGTGGCTGGAGAGGAGATTGCCGGTGTTCAGGTGGCTGAAGGAGTACAACTCCGACAAGTTCTGGGCCGATCTCGTCGCCGGACTGTCCGTCGGCCTCACCGTCATCCCGCAGTCCATCGGATACGCCGCCGTCGCCAAATTGCCCCCACAAGTACTTATAATCGCCAGAATCTAAGATGATTTTTGGAACAAAGTTGATTTTTGCACTAAACAAGAATATTAGATCTGTTATTTTTGAACAACTTTTATTTATTGACAGTATGGACTTTATTCGTCGTTCGTGGGCTGCTTCGTGTACGCGTTGTTCGGCAGCACGGCCTTCGTGACCATCGGCCCCACGGCCATCGTGTCCATGCTGACGGCCTCCGCCTCGGAGACGGGTGGACCTAGATTGGCCATTGCTCTGGCGTTCTTCAACGGAATCATTGCCACCATCGTCGCACTTTTCGGACTAGGTCAGTCTTCTTAATCACTTAATTACCCGCCTTAATTACTTAATTGATTAAAAACACAATTAAAGGTTGGTTGGTGGATTTCGTGTCTGAGCCGGTGATAGCCGCCTTTACCACTGGCTCGGCTTTGGTGGTTGCCAGCGGCCAACTGCACGCGTTGGTTGGCCAACCCAAGTATGAGAGCTCGGAGTTGCCGGGGATCGCGGCCGACTTCGGCAACGTGGTGGACCACGCGGACTCCATCCACATCTCGGACCTCGTTTTGGGCCTGATTTGTCTCTTGTTATTGTTTTTGCTTCAAATATTGCCGAGATTGAATCGCAAATCGACGCTCTTGCGCCTTCTGGGCTCGGCCAGGAACGCCATTGTGGTCGTGCTGGCGCTGCTGCTCGACCTCTTCTTGCTCAACTTCATGGAGGAGAACAGGGACAGCAACGAGAAGAACAACAGGTCCGTGTTCGTGGTGCCGTTGGCGGCGCCGCCCTCGGGCCTGCCCTCGCCGCAGTGGCCGTTGGCGGCCGACGTCTGGTCCATGTTGTCGCTGCTGGGCGCCACCAAGCTGTTCGTGGTGCCCCTGATGTGCGTCCTGGAGAGCATCTCCATCGCCAGAGCGCTGACAAAGGGCAAGGGACTCGATTCCAGCCAGGAAATATTCTCCATCGGACTCAGCAACTGCATCGGATCCTTCTTCGGATCCTATCCGGTCACGGGAAGCTTCTGCAGAAGCTCAATCAACTACTACAGCGGAGTCAAGACGCCCATCAACGGAATCTACACCGGTTGTCTGGTGAATTTCAACGGATTTTGACCGAAATCTTATCCTCATTTTTTAAATATTTTTTATCAAAATTTGCAGGTAATTGTCAGTCTGCTCTACTTGATGCCTCTTATCCCTCTGATTCCGACGACGGTTCTGGCCGCCATTATTATCGGCGCCGTCTTGCCCAACGTGCAGGTGGCCGTTACTAGAGCCATTTTCTCGTCAAAACTATGTAAATAAAAAGAATTCAAATAAATTATAAAATTGCTTTTTTTTTTCAAATGATATGTATGTAAATTAAAATTTCGATTAAATTAGGGTGGGATGTGGCAACTTATTGCGTGACATTGTGCGGCTGTTTATTGGTCAGCCTCGAGTTCGGCGTGCTGGCCGGCATCGTGTTCAACGCCGGCAACGTCTTCATCCGCAGCACCAGACCCACCATACACCTCGAGACCAAGGTCGATTTTTACCTAGGTTTTTTTTTACTCTTTTACTCCTTTTTTTGCATCTTTTTCGTCTCTTTTTACATTCTTTTCATCTTTTTTGACATCCTTCTTACCTTTTTTATTTTTTTTCATTCTATTATGGCTTAAAGGTGACCAGGCAGAACGAGTTGTTCTACGTGATAAGACCCGAGCACGGCCTGAGTTATCCGTCGACGTCGGCGTTCAGAGCCATCTTCGAGCAGGTGTTGCACAACACGCAGGACGACCTGGGCGTGACCACCATCGTCATCGACTTCGCCAAGGTGCACGACCTCGACTTCGCCAGCCTCTTCACCGTGGCCCAGCTGCTCCAGCAGTGCAACAACGGCAACGAGGAGGAGGGCAACAGCAACGGCGCCGAGGTCATTTTCGCCGGTCTGGAGCGGGGATTGGCAGACCAAATTGAGAGGATCAGTGGACAAAGTGTTGTGGTCGTCAAGAACACTAATGTCTTGCTCAGAGTCTGATCTTGATTGGAAACTTTATAGAGCGATTGAATTTAAATTATGTGTCAAAACGTGCTTTTAATCATTCAAATTTATATTTTTGATATTTTTGTCAATGCTTGTCACTAAATTAACAGTTAAATATCTATTTTATGGCTCAAGGGAAAGAAAGATGTCAGTCACTGAGAAGCAATAGCAGTGTTTCAACTGTCCCGGTTAATACGAAACTGTGAATAATGGATGAATTGGTGTATGGAAAACCATTCAATCAATTAATCAATCAATCAATCAATCAAGTTTAGAGATACAAATTTCGTTTAAACCATGGTAGGAGCCACAATGCCTGGCGTGAAGTTTGGACTCATTGCTACTTCCTCCTCGTCCTCGCAGTCAGCCAGAAAGCGACTCAGGTCGCCCTGACAACGCGTCTTCCACGCAACCCTATATACAATCAATAAATGAGCTTTTATTATTTTTTTCTCTAAATTTTTGGTAAAATTTGGTAAAAATACGATAATTTTTGTTACCAAGCGTTGAATCCGTTGCCCGAGAGTCGCTTGTGCTCCTTGTAAATGCGCTTCACGCAACTGATGTCGTCGTCCAGGTCATCGTCCAACAAATCTATGACAACAAACCATTCAAAAATCAGAAGAAATACTATCTTTTTTTTTAAAATTTCGAAGAAATATTTGTTAAATAAAATTATTTTTAGAATGACCTTCGCAACGCATATAACAGCCCTTGCCCTTCCTGCCCCACTTGCACCAGTACTTTTCCGAGATCTGAAACAGTCCCAAGTCGTGACTCCCGTCCGAGTTCAACGAGCCCACTGCAGAACTGTTGTAGTGCGACTCCCAACGAGCCAAACAAACCCCTATTCAATCAATGAAATAAATTTTGAATGAATGGTAATGATCATTAATAGTAATTAAATATACTCACAATCGTCAATGTTCTCCTCTCTGAATCTGTACTTGTTCCTGAGCAAATTGGCGAGTTGACACGGCCCCAATTGTCTAGACTCCGTGTCCAAGGCCGAAATGGAGCATAATAATAGACATAGGAACCGCTTCATATCGAGGCTTAGCAAAGACTATTTTTGCTTTGGTTAAAGACTTCGATCCTTGTTTGGCGTGGAGGGACAGAAAGGGACTTGTCCGACTTGTTTGTCGATTTCTCTCTTTCTCGAGGCCGCCTCAGGCCATACTGGCTGATCGTCCAGACTGATTGCAGACAATAAGGGATACTTGCTACTGGATTCAGACCATTAAGGCATTTATTGATGAGGTAGCAATAGCAATCTAGGGGACACTGCAGTTGTTTACGCCGCACATTAGAAATGGGCTTGTTGTTATTCATATCGCTGAGTTGAAGCAAGGGCCTATGTTGAAGCTATGAATTACATTAAAATTTAACACGAATTGGGCTTTTTGACCTTTAATGCGGTTCCTGTCGAGTGAGCCACAAATAGATGAGAGGAGGAACCAAGAAGTAATGCATAGTAGTAGTCTTTTCAAAAGAAATTCGCTCCGAATAAAAGATAGGAAAAGACTTTTGTGTTAGGTCAATCAATTCCAAAGCGGCAAGCATCAAAGTGGTTCCAAACCAGAACGAGTGTTATCAATCTGCTCTTCTCATTCATTTTTACAGAGCAAATCTTTTGCGATCTTGACATTTTTCAAACATATGTTAGAGCAAAACATCTTTTCAATTTGCCAAGGAGAGCTTACAATTAATCGACTGAATTGAATTGAAAAGAATTTAGCGAACGGATCTGCTGGCGTAGTCGATCTCTTCTGGATCGGTCGATTGATGATTGTTTGATCGGGTGAAGTCCTTTCTTCAGTCATTGTCTGACTTATTGCTCGGGAGCTTTGGGATAAGCAGCCAAGTCTAGAGTGAGCACTTTGCTAACGAGACAGTCTGCATTCTCTCCCATCGAGTTGTCGGGACAGACTCCAATAAGGGCCTCAGCATGGGAAAAGAATTCGTCCTTGAGGGAGATGACGATGACATTCATGCCGGTGCCGCCGGTGCGACCACCGATGTATGAGGCCACCTTGCCGATATTGGTGTTGTCCAGGGCTGCATCGATCTCATCAAGCACGAAGAAAGGTGCTGGCTGGAACGAGTGAATAGCGAACAACAGAGCCAATGCGGCGATCGTCTTTTCGCCACCAGATAAGTTCGACATGGGTTGAAAGCGCTTGCCAGGAGCAACGCAGTTGTAGTTGATGCCTTCCAAGTAAGGCTCTTCTGGATTCTCTGGACCAAGGAATGCTTGGGCGCTCGGATTGCGGGCCAAAGCCTTGTAGATTTCATCGATGGTATTGGACACGTGCTCAAAGCAAGTATTGAAAAGAGCATAGCGCTCTTGTTTGACTCTTTCAAAGTTTTGCTTCGCCATCTTGGCCTTCTTCCTGAGATTCTCGAATTCTTTGTTAGTTGATTCAAGCTTCTCCCTGGCTTCTTCAAACTTTTGATCAGCCCTCATGTTGGGAGCTTGAATCTTGGCCATCGTGGCTTGTCTCTCGCTTATAATTTTCTCTAATCTCTGCTCCACTTCCTTGACGTTATCGTCATCTTCCAGCTCGTCCGTGAACGCCTCTGTAAGGTTATCATAATCGATCTTTATCTTGGCCTCCATCTCGTACACCACTTGGCTAGGTTCGCTTACGCTCTGTTCCCCTGAATCACCTCCCTCGCCACTCTGATCTCCGGGACTCAAATCATCGAGACTGCCCCTCTTAATTGGAATACAGATGTTCTCGAGTTTGCACTGCATTAGCAGACTGTGTCGATGTGCTTTTCTGCTCTCAATCTTTGACTCAAGCTCGCTTAACTGCTTGTTCACACTCTGAAGTTCTTTCATCACGGCACTTAGCTCTCTGCGAATACCAGTAACACCTTCCTCAAGCTTCTCACACTCGCTCTTGAGAAACGATTTACGCTGTCGCATTTTATCCACGTCACGCATGTCAGTGTCAATCTTTTCCATTTGCGTTTGCTCATTTCTCTTAGCAGTTTCCAAAGCGTCCTCGTCGTCTTGTACAGTGCGCTCAAACTTGTCCACGTTGGCCTTGAGTTGAGACTCGCGCTTCTTTTCGTACTCTAGTTGGGTACTTATGCGATGTATTTGGTTTTCAAATTCCATCTTTCTCTTCGCCCTCTCTTGTTGTGTCTTTAACTCGCGCTCTTCGTACTGGCGAATGTTTGCCACACCAATTTGCTCGCAGAATGCTGAAAAGATGCGATCTTCGACAGTATTCATTTTGTCTTTAGTGGTTTCAATTTGAACTTCACGCTCACTCATGACTTTTGTAATGGCATTTATCTTCGGCTCAAACGTCTCGCGATCAGCTCGCATCTTTTCCAAGTGGGTCTGTAAAGCCTCAATCTTCTTCTGAGTGTTGTCTCTATCAGTGGTTGAATATTTCAATCTACTCTGCAGACCATTGATTTGCGATTTAATCGTCTGTATCTCTGACTCCTTCCTCGAATTCTTCATGGCTTGTCGCAGATCCTCACTCAGCTTCTCCTTTTTAGTTTTCAGAGATGAAACGTGCTTGTCATCCCAACGTTTGGCCTTGCGCGCCAAGTCAATGCTGCCACCAGAAATGATGCCTGACTTCTGGTAGAAAGTTCCGTCGAGCGAAACGGCGTCATAACGCTGGCCGTCCTCCAGTTCATACGCAACCTTCATAGCGTCGTCGGGCGTTTCGCAGACAAGGGCGTTATTTGTCACGTAGAGCACTGCAGGTTTAATCTCTGCAGGGGCAAAGCGAAGCACATCAAAAAGGAGGCGCACACCCTTCGGGTTCGATATGTTACGCAATCGCTCCTTGACATCTCTTGCTTGAAGGTAGTTAAGTGGAAGGAAAGTTTCCGGATCAAGCATTTGATCCTTAAGGTGTTGAATGCATTTTCTAGCCGTCTCTTCGGTGTCAACCACGACGGCATCCATGAACCGGCCTAACTGCTTTGTGATGGCTACGTGATACTTCTTGTGAATGGGTTGACAAAGGTTGATCAGACGATCGTGCACTCCCGGGAAGTGTCGCTTGAAATTCTCCACAATTTCCTGCTTCTTCTTGCGTCTGTTATCCTCATGCTTCTCCACTCTAAAGTCACCCAGCTCTGCAGTAACTTCTTCAAGCTCTCTTTGAAGCTCGTCAATTCGGTCACGACTGCAACCCACATTTCCTTGCAAATCGTTGAAGATCTTCTGCTGCTCCTCCAATTGAGCCTCAGAGGAACGAATATGTTCATTAAGCTTCTCTAAGCGCTTTTGTGCCTCTTCCAGCTCGTGCCCCTTGGTCTTAAGCTTGCTCTCCAATTCGAACTTCTTCCGGTTCTCCGAGTCAAGGCGGTCCTGATCTGACTTGTGTTCGCGATTAATTGAGTCAAGTTCTGCCATGTAACGCGCCGACTCCTTTCCAGCCTTCTCCTTGAGCTTGTGATATTCCTGAATTTGCTCCTCCTCCAAATTAAGCACGTCTTGTAGCTTTCCTTGACTTTGAGTCTCGCTCATAGTCAGTGCCTCGTGCTCGTCTCTCTGTTTCTCGACAGATGCCAGCTCCGTCTCGAGCTCCTTGACGTCGCCTTGGTGTGACTCCAGGGCCTTCTCGGCCTGTCTGAGAGACTTCTTGGCGTTGTCCACTTTTTTCTGCATGTGTGCAGTTTTCTCCTTGGCCTTGATGAAGGCAGGTCGCTTCTTTTGAATTTCGTTCTCTTTTTGCCTAATCTCGGAATCAATCTTGGCAAACTCTCTCTGCGACTTTCCGTGCTCCTTCTTGGCCTCCTTCAGACTCTCCTCGACCTTCTCCTTCTTCTTCTCGACCTTTCCGACCTCCTTCTCTGCCTCGGAGATCTCCTTCTCAGCCTCACTCAGCTGTCGCTCACAATGGTAGAGTTTGAAGAGCTGCAGCTCCACTCTTCTCTCGGCAATGGTATCTAGAAGTTTCTGATACTTTTTGGCCTCCTCCTGCTCCATTTTGGCCTCCTTGCGCTCCATTCCCAGCGTCTTTTTCTTCTGGTACGTGAAGTTGGTGTTCTCCTCGGCCTCGATCATCTCCTCCTTCAGCCTGTCGTACTCCTTCTTGAGCGCGCCCGAGCCGGAGATCTCCTCGAAGAGCGCGGCGCGCTCCTTGGGGTTCTTGACGGCGATGGACTCGACTGCGCCCTGGAACACCAGGAAGTTCTTGGCGTTGACGTTGACGCCCAGCTTCTCGAGCTCCTTGAGGTAGGCCACGGAGGAGACGGCCTCGCCGTTGATCTTGTGGTCGGAGGAGGAGCCGATGATGGAGCGCGCGAACTTGATCTCGGCTCCGTCGTCCTGCTCGAAGACGGCCACCACGGAGGCGCGGTTCGAGACGGGCCGGTTGATGGAGGCGCCGTGGATCAGGTCGGAGAGCTTCTTCACGCGCAGGCTGCTCGTCTTCTCGCCCATCACGAACGAGATGGCGTCCATGAAGTTGCTCTTGCCCGAACCATTCGGCCCGATGACGGCCACGAACGGCGGCAACGGGCCCAGCTTGTGGTAGCCCTTGTACGACTTGAAGTTCTCCAGCTCGATGTACGTCAGCTTGATCGGCATCTCGGCGACTAAAACACCAACCAATCCCTTAAGAAACATTCCTCAAATTCCGTCAATAACTAAAGCATTCATTTTACGGTACTAACGCATATATCGGGACCCTATAGTAACAAGTCAAAAGAAGAATATGGGGGAAAACCTTACCTAACCTAACCTTAACCTAACCCTAACCTATAAAGAAACTTGCTCTTAAGCGTGTCTTGTGTGGTTGGCCAGGTTAGGTTAGGGGCTTTGCCCCTAACCAATAACCTGGCCAACCTCACACAAGACATAGCCTAATTTGGATCTTTATACTAGGGTCCCGATGTTTGCGTTAGTGCCCATTTTACCTTGTTAGACGGCTCCTTGGAAGACGAGTTGTCCGCCGACAACGCCTGCTCGGGCCACAACAAGTCCGACGACGCCGGCTGTCGCGACACAACAACAAACACGAAGCTGCGCGCGACTGCAGTGCACCGCCAATTGCGCCAAGTCGCGCGTCCTCGTTCTGCCCGGCGGGCAGACGGGCAGCACGTTCTGCCTGGGCAGACGGGGAGCCTTTTCGGCCGTCCTGGAGGAAGAAGAAAAGCAGGAGAGACGAGTGACACGCGACAGCTGACGCCGAGACAATTCGCAAGTGTCGTGCATGATCTCATGTAACAAGCACGTACGAGTACATACGTGTAATTTTTTTTGTACTGTGCGCAGCATTTTTCTCCGCCACAACCAAAGTTTACTTTGGTTACACTAAGGAAATTTTGTAGATTCAAGAATCCGTTTTGTTATTGAGCACAATCGCATCAATACACACTTTTGGCTACAATATAGAAAACTGGAGCCAATGCCACAAGCCACACTTATGGGCACGGTCAGCAGTAATGAATTATTGAGCACAGCCTTCATACCTTGTTCCAGAAAGGTCAGAGGTGAGATGACATGAAATTGGCAAAAATCGAGGAGAATTGCGGAAGTGCGGAAGTGCGAATATCCATTGCGATTGCCGACGAGCAAGTAGGAATTGAGCTTCCCAGAGACAAAAGTCGACCTCAAACAAGAGAACATTACTTCTTTTTTCTACAAGTAGTACATATATTAAGTGTACTGTAGGAGAGGAGAAGTGTTTTTCGTGAGTTATCAATGGGGAATTGGCGTCGCGTCTCGCCGTGCGATCTCTCTCGTTCTTGCATTATTTCAGTGTCAGTCGAAGGAGCTCTGCGTCCACTCCAACATCTGCAGGCCCATCCAATTCAGCTTTGTCGTGCAGGTAGGCCTTGTTTCTCGCCAATACTCGCCAATTAGTCAAACTTCCTTGCTATAAGATGTTAAGGGATTGTTATAAGTTCATCATTTTATATGCATTTTTCATCCTTGCAATGACATTTTTGGGACCGTTTATAAAGAAAACTCTATATGTACCATTTAGAGTTCATAGAAACGTTCTCATCCAAATATGCTACTATACCTAAAGAAGTATTGTACTCGTATTATGTCTTTTTTGGGGCTCAATTCAAACCGGAATTGACTCTCTTTCCAAGTGTTTGGGCATAAGTTGATTGTGGAACAAGTTCTCACCACAAG
>JAOXNJ010184203.1:0-10450 GCA_028566655.1 Metis holothuriae
TTGGAAAATAAAGTTGCCCATGACCTATTCCAGGCTTTCATCAATATGTGTGCCAAATTTCAAAAAGTTTGGTTCACACACTGAGGAATGCATAAAGGACAAACAAACTCACATACAAAAACACTCTATTTTAAAAATATATAGATGTAGGCCCAAAGCAAAGAGGTTTTACCAGAGAGAACGATGAGCGTCCACTGCGGATATGCGTGAATCACCTCTCGCAGGCTATTAAAGGGCAACTCCTGCATGCAATCAATCGATCAATCAAAAATTCACTCAAAGTCGATTCTTCTAACAGTTTTTTACTTAATGTAAGCTAAGTACGGGTGCACTGGTGAAGAACATGGTGAGCGCGCCCCCGTAGAAGGCGTTGATCATGACGAAGAAGAGCCACGAGGCCACGGTGGCCACGCGGAAGGACCACTGTCTGCCCACCACGTGTCTTCTGCTCCACAAGTAGGTGATGCTCAAGGTAAGGACGATTGTGAGGAGTCCGACCACAATGGCCACCCAGGCTTCCCTGGTGAACGGCCTGAGAAAGAGGCCCATGTCGACTGCCTTGGGTCTGGGGCTGATGGTGAGCAGCATTGGGTCTGCTCTGAAGACGGCCATGTCGAGAATGGGGCTGCGCATGGCGTTGATCACCCAGGCGCTGAGACTCAGGTGGTGTCGGCCCCGGACCACGTCCCCCATCACGCCCTGCCACTCGGCCCCGCGGTTGAACGCGCCCGACACGGGCAACACGCCCCACTCCAGCTGCGCGTCGCGCATCGGGCGCACCTCCACGTTCAACAGCCGCTCCAGACTGCGACTCACGTCCCACAAAATGCCTCGGGGACGACAAAAGTGCGTCATTTCATCGCAATCATTGAGTTCCAGGTAAGGCGCCCAGTTCAGAGCTGTGCTCGTAATACTCACATTCAGCAAATTGTGAGTTTCTCTAAAGCAATTTCGGCAATTATTGATGGATCTGAAGCTCAATTTGTGTCGGATGACCTTATCGATTTTGTTCAGATGCTGGACCTGATGCCAATCCAAGTTGTCCGAGTGCAGTTCGTAGAAGTACGCATTGATGTCGATTCTTTCTGTGCCGTTTCTTATCACTTCCTCGCTGAATTCCGAGGGTATGATGAGGAACGAGCTCTTGATTCGCGTCGATCTGATCGCCCTCATCGTCTTCTCCAAACATTTTTGGGTCTCAGTTTCGTCTTTTGGGGGCTCAAAGACAAAGATGTACTTTTGCTCGAGCCAGACGAAGGGCTCGACTTGAATTTCCTCCAATCTCATTACTGCCACTCGCAAATCCCGCCTCTGCAGTGCCTTCACCAAGTGCAGCAACCAAGTTGATTTGGTGGAGCCAACCCAAACCAGGTTTGTGGCACCAAATCCTTGATCAGAGGCGAACGAGGCCACCTCAGATGACAATTCTTTGGTCAGTGTATTCGCAATGCTCATTTCAGCTGCAGTACTTGCTGCAGTTGAAGTTAAAGTCGTAGTAATCAATGTGCTTAAATTCATGGCCCAAGCACTTGGAATACAGTGATTGCAAGTAATAAGGAGCAAAATGAGACTTAGATTGAACATGTTATTATTAGATGCCCATAAAAATTTGCACTCAACAAAATTTTGCCAAGAATATAAGTACTATTACAATAACTTAACAAATAAGTTAATTTTTAAGTACCTATATTATTTAGTCTTGACTAAACGCTAATGTGAGCAATAGTATTTGCTTGAAGTTGTGGAGCCAGAGTTTCGATTTGAACTGAATTGGGCCACAGCAAATCCCTTCGATTTTCCCAGAGCGCACTTTAAACCACGTACCTTTATTTAGTGCTAAATACGTACTATATATACAGTTCGTTTAAGTGATTATTTAGTGGTCCCATGGGAGCGCCTGGAAAGCTCCATTACGGTTCTGAAAGATTCACGAGGAACGCCCGAGCACTTTCCATTGAATACTGACAATGGGGCCACAAAAAAAGGGTCTTTTTAGTAAACAAAAGTGCTTTTTTTGGTGCAATCAAATCGACCTTATCTACAACTTTGTGTTATGAAGAAAACAAATTTTCCTAGGCCCTATTATTGACTTCCTCTCCTGTCTTCCGTGAGAAGTAGACACACATTTTTGGTGACTCCACACAAATGCACTGTAAAGCCTTTGTTTCAATACAGTCCATAGAGTCATTAATCTTTACTTAAGAGAAATCCTTGACTACAACCAAACCTCACAAAATAAACTTCAAAAAGGAACCGTATATTACTAGTAGCACTAATACTGCATTTAAGGCTCTATTAAGGAGAGATCTCACATGCATATATTTGAGTTTTCCAGCAGGTGCAAGAGTCCTTGAAAGAGCCAAATCGATTTCATTCAAGTAGATAGGTACGTGACACAAGTAGGACTCAAATAAAACGAGAAAATGGCACTTGTTACAACAAACCCTTTATGCAAACTTTAAGTCATTTAAGAAATTATTATATAGTACCTAAGGATCAAACAATTTATTAACTTCTTATGTACATAACATCATGATAGCACGTTATGATTGATTAGTCCGTGGGCCCGCTGGCGGAGGAGTTGGTGGAGGCGTTGCTGTTCTCCCTCTTGCCCTTCTTCTTGCCGACGGAGACGTTGGCGAGGCCGGAGAAGTCCTCGGTGATGACGATGCCGGCCCTCCTCAGCAGATTCGAGTGCTGCAATATGCACTCCTTGTCTCTCACGCTTTTGAAGGACACGAAAACTGGCGGCGGTCCGATTTCCTCCTGCAAACTCATTCTGTGCACTTGAGTCAGAGGCATGTCTCGACTGATGCGCAAGTGCTGGCGGAAAACCTGCTTCACGCGCGTCTCCAGGACGTCGCGACTGAAGGCAGGCTCCGACGCCATCCGCAGCTCCAGCGACTCCTGCAAAAAACATCGAAATAAGGCAAAATTAGCTAAAAACAAATGGCATTGAATACTTGGGCAATGTTGTGCAGAACAAGATTGTTGCGACTGTTAACGACGTGATCGTCCATTTTGGCCAAATTGGCCAAAACGCGGTGACAATTGGGTCTGAGCTCGTCGATGCTGAGGCGCAAAGCGCCCATTGTCGCCTCCAGAGAGCTCAACAGAGACTGCAGCTCGCTCAACTGGCTCTCTACAAATAACCAAAATTCCTTCAAATTTTTTCCATTATTCACATCTTTCAGGTATAAGTTTGATGTAGATTGAATCACCGAGTGCACTGAGTCTCTGCTCCCTCTTAGAATTGATGGCGTCGTTCCTCTGCGCCACGTCCATCAGGCTGCGCGTCTTGCCGCCCCTCCTCAGCGACCTCGAGGGCGTCTCGGCCATCACCAACAACGTCTTGGAACTGACTGAAGCAAATGGAGACTAGGGTCTGGCTCTTTTATGGCCATTCCATACCGACACGAAGTGCTTTTATGCCACCACAACCACCGATCCCCTGTAGCCTTATACACTTATTGCTACAGTTACGGTATGGTAATAAATAGAGAGCAAAAAGTGTTTGTAGGTATTACGACTTTTACTGAGGAGGCCTGGACACGCGATTGATCGAGGTCTGGTGGTGCCAGTCACTTTCGGCGTGGTGAAAGCCACGACAACTTGACTCTCCCAAGGGACCAACTTTGCTCCTCTCTGGCTCTCGTCCATCTTCAATATTGGGACGCAATTTCTTGCCACCACAAACGAGTAGACACCACTTTCTGCTTTTTCTTTTATGAAGGACAAAAAATGGGGTCATTGTTGTTGTGACGACGACCACAAGAGGTATTGCTTATTTTCTGTGCAACGAACAACTTCTATGCACGCACAGCTTGACCTTGGGGCTTCGCTTAGAGGGCTGCACCTAAGAACCCAAGGCAGGCAAAAAGGCTGCAAAGAACCAACCAAAAAATGGCAGCAATAACATGAGCTAGAGGAAAAGAGCTGTAGAAATCGTCAAAGTTAAAATCTGTGTTTGGTTTATTCTTCTTCTCGAAGGTGTAGAACAATTTTGGCAACAAGCTCTAAAGAAGAAAAAGAGATAAAAATAAATCGTGTAAACGGCGGGCAAACGGGAACGAGAACGAGACGCGACGCATTTATGTAGCTTCTACTGGGATGAAAAGTTGTTGATAAGGGTTGCTTACCAAGTCCGAACGCAGGGCAATTAAAAAAAGTTGTCAAAAATCTGTTAAAGCAATCAATTTTTGCACGTTCTAAGCAGCAAAAAAAATATGGAGCGGGCATGGCGAAATTTAGGGACACTTATGGAGCTAATAACGGCAAAAAACGACACGAATAACGGATTTGCTTCGCGACAGGTTAAGGAGTATTGGTTCGTTTTCGAAACTTTGGAAAGAGCGAGGAAAGCAAAGAATTGTGCGGAGAGACAATTTACTCAAACATTAAAGAAAGAAAAGGGCCGGTAAGAGTGGGTGTGCCAAAAAATCGTGTTGAAATAACGGCTACGATCGATTGTCCAGTCCATGCCCAGCTCACGGGCGGCTTTCCAGCTGTGGTCTTCACATATCTATCTTGTCCTTCTCAGGTTTTCCAATCTCGGGTCTTCCCATCTCTTTCTTGTCCTTGTCATGTCTTCCAATCTCCTTTTTGTCCTTGTCATGTCTTCCAATCTCCTTTTTGTCTTTGTCATGTCTTCCAATCTCGGGTCTTCCCAACTCTTTCTTGTCCTTCTCGATAGCGTCCTTCTGACCTCTATTCATCTCATTCTTGTTCTTCTCAAGTTTCAAGTGGCGATGACCGTGCTTCTCGATTCTGTGCTTCTGAGGTCTGTTCATCTCCAGTCTTCTCTGCTTTCTGTCATTCTTCTCTTGTCTGCGTCTGCGCTGGTTCTCCAGATCACGGGGATCGCCCTTGGCCTCGGCCTTGAGCTCCAAGTAATGCGCGATGTAGACGACGAGGGTGTAGACAACGTAGAGGCAGGCGATGATGTAGCAGCTCATGAGGGGAATCGACTCCGGGATTCGAATGGCAATGAAGACGAAGATGGGCACCATGAAGATGGCAAGGAGCGCCAGGAGGACGTTCACGAGGATGAGAGGCAAGAGCAAGAAGGGAAGCTTCCTTAGCGATCCCAGCAGACCCACGAGGCTGAAGAAGGCGACGACGCCGTGGATGACGACTTTGGCGATCAGGATCGCCGTCGACAGCCCCTGGTGCCGGTCGATGTCCAGATCCGCCAGCAGATCGTCGAACTTGTCCGGCAGCGGGACCACAGGTTGCCAGTCGAGGAGCCAGACGGTGAGACCCGAGATGAGGCCCATGAAGTTGACGACGACGCCGATCAGGGCCAGCACCTGGGCGCCCACCGACAGCGGCAGGAAGCAGCACACGCTCTTCAAGAGCGCCATCTGTAATCGAAAATCATAAAAACAATAAAATGAGCGAATATGTAATTTCGCAAAGATGAAAGATAATGGACGTGTACAAGGACAAGAAGTTGGCCACCTTGAAGACGTCGAGGACGAGGCGAGGCGAGCGAAGGCGTCCACGGACAAGATGCGCACGCGCGAATGGCCTGAAGCTGACTGACGCGGGCAGCAACAGCGGCGGGGGCGAGGGACGCGCGCTTTGGCGCGAAAACTAATTATTTTGCGCCCGCCTTGCCTGAGGCGCTAATCGGGCAGATTTGGTCTTGGGCAGGCGGGGACGGGCAGCATTGTTAAACGGGCAGCATTCAGGGGGCGCATTTCAAATCGACTGGCGCCAAGCCAACCGTAAACGCAGATCTTGCGTAAAATGAAACAGCTGTGAATGGTTCGAACCCGAATCAAAGCTTGAGCACTATCTGTTCGTAATTCGTATTATTAGCTGAACACCTACAAAAGTAGCTAAAAGAAGCAATTGTGCTATTTTTTGACTTGAATTTGACATGTCTCGTGCATTAATTAATCCCATGTACATTTACGTGAAATAAGCTCTTTGAAAAGCTCACATTCTTAACGGCTATCTCCCAATATCTGAGCTTTCTTAAGATATCTGGATGGGGTCTCAATTGCTTACCTATACGAGCCTTCAGCTAATCCAAGGACTTGGCTAATCTGAAGCATTGATTGTCATATTGCACTACTAACTACAATACGCTTTGTGTGCTCGTCCTCAACCAAAGCACTCAATTGTTGCCTAATAGCCCTCATTTGAAGTTTATTACACACGTTTTAAAAGGGAAGTTGGCTTCAAACTTGGACTGAAATGTGTCGATGGAGAAGAAAATTTTACTTTTTAAAAGTCTTCTTAAAATGGGGAGCAAAATATACCCACTATTTTCAATTGTCCTTCAAAATACAGGGCTTCAAGCAGCCACTTTTGAAGTTGCAGGAATCGTGCAGATAAATGTCACCCCTGAGTGCCGACAAGACACAACAAACCCGATTTCGGGGTCCCATCCCAAATTCAACCACGGTTCGAGTCGAGCCACAATTTTTTTCTTAACAAAGAAAAAAAACAATGAAAACGTGCTTGTTTTTTGCCCTAAAGTAAAAGGTGTCAAAAATCAAAATTAAATTTACACTTTAATCTATTTTAGTAAAGTAATAAACCTACAATAAGATTAGAATGAAGGAGTCAGGCTCGAGTCGGGTCGGAATGCGATCCAGCACTACACAAGTTTCTCCTCGTCCGTCCACGCCGCTCCACGTCGCTATACGACTCCTCTATTTACTGCTTGTAGAAGTCCTTTTAATTGCCCAGAAGCAGAATGTCGTCGTGGTCGCGTCTGGTGTTGTTGGCGCTGCTGGTGCACGTGGCCAGCCCCGAGGAGGCCGCGGGGCCCGCGGCCAGGATCCTCTTCTCCAAGACCGTACCATCATCCCTCTTTTTCCTGTATAATGCGACTTTTTGGAGGGTTAAATGTGTTTGATTTGGCGTGTTAGATCCAGAACAAGTTCTTGGTGGAGGGCAAGGACTTGGTGGTGCGCTACAACCTGTTCAACGTGGGCGACGCCGCCGCCGTGGACGTCAGCGTGGACGACACGCAGGGCTTCCCCGACAACAGCTTTGACGTCGTGGCCGGCCGGCTCGCCCTCAAGTACTAGAACGACGCTGATCTAATACTGTGAATGTGATTGGTGACGATGTTTTAGGTATGATCGCGTCCCTGCCGGCGCCAACTACTCGCACGTGGTGGTGCTTCGTCCGAAGCGCATGGGCTACTTCAACTTCACCTCGGCCGCCATCACCTACGGCCTCAACGAGGAGGACAAGAGCGCGAGGCGCGTCGGCTTCAGCTCCCAGCCCGGCCAGGGCGGCATCGTAGCCCTGCGCGACTTCGACAAGCAGTTCTCCGCCCACATGGTCGAGCCCAAACAACACAAACCTTTCTCTCCTTTAATGACCTCTTCAATGAATTTGGTTTTGAAGTTTGGTTGTAATTCGGGTTTGATTGTTGACAGTTGGATTGGCTGGCGTTCGCCGTGATGACGCTGCCCTCGCTGGGCATCCCCTTCTTCATGTGGCACGCGAGCAAGAGCAAGTACGAGGCCGTGGCCACCAAGAAGAGCGACTGAGGCGAACCTTATGTACTCGGATTCAAAACTCGATCATGATACGAGGCACGAGACGAGAGTTGCCAACGTCGATTCTCTTAAGGAACGATCAATGTTGTCCCTTGTTTTGTTCTTGCATTCCTCTGATGGTCGTTTCTCACAATCTGACCGACTTACACCAGTGCTTGTTTGGGAGTGAAGTAAAACGTCTTGAGGGATTATGGACAAATGAAGATATCGATTTCTTTTCAAGCTCTTCAGGCATTGTTTAGACATTTAAGCGATAATGCGACAGATGTTGGCATGTATTCTCCTTTTGACGGTTGCGAGCTACATCTCATATGACATTTTGACGCTTAGCAGCAATTGCAACAATGACAATGGTACAGTTCGTATCAATTTCATTGACATCTAATTGAATAATAGTTTTCGTCAACCTTGATATTTCTTTCAAATATATCTAAAACAGGTAATGTAATACACACAAAAAGATGGTAATGTACAGAAGGTCCTTAGTAATAAAACAACACATAGGTGCTTGTTACCAAGTAAAGGATGATTCAATATGAGCCTTGTGCATCAATTTCCAGCCTTCAGTGAGAGCTCTCTCAGTAGAGGGTGATGTAGCCTCCTATAAAATAAAAAATGAGAGTAAAAAATCTTGATAATTGATTTCATTGGAATGCAAAATCTTACCAGTGTGAACCATGTCGCCCGTCTCGAGGGCCATGGAGTTGAAGGAGATTAGATGAGGGCTGAGACGCCAAGCAAAGATCTGGAGCGTGTCTCCAGCCGTGATGTGTCCATCAAAACGTACCTAGTGTTAAATTCATATTTTAGTGTTATGAGCGTTTCATTGAACTTCACAAAATGTACATGTGTAATACCTTGATCCCCTTGAACCTGTGTTCAGGGATACGGAACCGCTGTTGCAGACTGGCTCCAGCCACGCCCACTGTGACGAGCTCTGGCAGACTAGCTGCCTTTCTATGCTCCAGCAGTACTGGATTGCTCAAGTAGGGATTCGGCTCTCCTGTCAGTCTACTCAGTGCTGCTTGCTGGAAGAGAATAACGAGGAAAAAAGGGTTTAATATGTACCAGTGAAAATTGAAAGGAAGTAGAGGAATTCTATCGAGTCTTATGCGTACTTGATCAGTAGCTGTCTTGAAGTGCACCACACTGTGTACCATGCTGTCCTCGCATCTGTTGTCTAGGGCTGGAACATATCTGTTCGAGATGCGTCGCTTCAAACCCTCCATGTCCGGCTGGCCTTGCACATAGTAGCAGAACTGATTGAACATCAGGAAGTTGTCCTGTCCATCCCTCGTCCCGACTGCAAAAAAAAATCAAAATCAAAATCAGTAAACAAAATTTGAACAAATTAAGTATAAATCGTTTTATGGCTTTAATTAATACGAGATTATGAATTGGTTGTGGTTGCTATTACTGTCGAAGATGAGCATGGCCCCCTTGTCCCTGACGACGACATCGGAGAGCTCGATGATGGAGAAGACCTCGGCCGAGAGGGGCAGCGGCCTGTACAGCTGGAAGTAGTGCTCGCCCAACTTCAACTATCAAACATTTCAATTAAAGCGTTAACAAATCCACTCACAATCAACTATGATAGAACGAACATTACGTAATGACTAAAGCCATTGCACCCAGTTGGTAGTGTACACTTATCGCAGGTCTCCCATCAAAAGTAGGTCAAAGGGAAAGGACATGGAGCTGGCAGATTTTTAGGTACTGCGACACAAGTGTCTATATTAAACATCATTAAAAAAGTGTACGGTCTAACTCTCACCTAATATAACATTAAATTTGATGTACTCGTATGCATAAAAAGTGTATAGATTAAAGTGAGTGGGATGTCAGGCCAAAACACCGTGGCCTTATGAACCAGTTCTGGGTCTGAACTAGCCTTCCTAAGGCCTATTCGCGTCACAATCTTTACTTCCCCTCTAACTAAGCAAATAATGTACTATTTCGCTTTAAAAGAGTGCAGTTTGGGTCCAGTAAAAAGGAGCATGATCGTCGTGCTTAGGACCGGACTAGGGGTCAAAGTCGAAAGACGTAGAGGGTTCAAAGTCTAGCTGTGTTGAGAAACGCGGCCTAAATGCGCATGACCAGAAGATTGTCTGGAAAAGAATTTTGTAAACAAGGAATTGGAATTGAACACGCACGTGTTGCTCGTCGATCTGCAGGTCGTTCTCGACCATCTCCTTGATGCCGCGGAGCGCGGGCACGGTGCCGAACAGGGGGATGACGGGGGACTCCATGTACTCGACGTTGTCCTTGTCGTCGCCGCGCTCGTCTCTGCGCCCCAGCACGGCCAGGCGGTAGAGCAAGGGGTCCGTGGCCGAGTAGTGGTGCGACAAGTCGCGCCGCAGACCCACGAAGCTCTCCAGCGACCTCTGCGCCAGCCAGAACAACACATACTCAAACACAACACTAAAAAGATCACATTTAACACGTACCTTGTGTTGTGTGGCGTCGCTGTGGGAGCGCACGTTGTTCTTGATGGCCTTGGCCAAGGTGGACAGCGCCGGCGACACGGAGCGCGGCAACAACAACGAACTCATTATATCGTTACTTCCAAGAATGGCTGTGGTCGACTAACTGCGTGTGATCGGAGGCTCGACTTCTGCCAAGGACGAAGGGGATTGCGCGCTTTGATCTACATCATTTGATCTACATCATTTGGTCTACATCGTTTTTCGTCTACGAGATTTGACCTAGGTTTTTATTTATTTTGGGACATTTTTGGGCTGTCTTGTGTGACTAAGGCCGCAGTGTTTAAGAGTTTTTACTTATATTGGGATTTTTGGTTTACAAATAAGTAAATTTTCAGTCTTTTTGAGCAGGAAACAGAGACTATTTGTGGAGTAAAACTCCCTAGATGATAATCTCCTAAGCAATCACCTAGATAGCTACTTGAGCGAATAAAGATGAAC
>JAOXNJ010184314.1:0-10448 GCA_028566655.1 Metis holothuriae
GGGCTGTGGCGCAGCCTGGTAGCGCACTTGCATGGGGTGCAAGGGGTCGTGGGTTCGAATCCCGCCAGCCCGACCAAAGCTTACCAATATGGCGCGATCGAGCTTTTTGATTTTTCTGGGAACAGATTTGCACTCTGGGCACTCCTCTGTATCACGCTTTTCTTGTGAATCCGCAACGCATCCTCGCAGTTCAGGTCAAAATGATTGGTGACTTAGTGCTCACCCTGCCCGCGCTTCAAGCCCTAAAGCAACACTGGCCAGAAGCTCGACTCGAACTCATCACGCTCAAGCCAGCCGCTGAGCTCGCGCCCTGCTTGCCCTGGATTGACCAAATTCATGCGTGGAAAAAAGGCCGTCTTAATCTACCTACTCTCAAAGCCTTGCTCAAAGCACAACGCCCCGATTTGAGTCTTGATTTTTCCGGCACAGACCGCGCCGCACTCTTCACCGCACTCGCCCCTGAGCGCATTGGCTATCAAAAATACCTGAAAACCAAAGCCTTTCGTCGCAGGCTCTACACCAAAACTAGTCCTGCCATCTTCAAGCGCCAGCATGCCAGTAGTTACTACCTTGGCCTGCTTCACGCGCTCGAACTCGCCCCCGCTGAAATGCCCTGTGAAGAAGCCACCAAAAAACTGCCTTCCACGCTTCTCCACCTGCCAGCTGCAGCCCAAGAAGAAGCTCGCAGTCAACTCCAAGCTCACAAGCTACACGGCAACTACATCGCCATCCAGGCAGGTAGTGCTCGCGCTGAAAAATGCTGGCCTGCTCAGCACTGGGCGCAGGTCATCCAAATGCTTCACGCGCAAAACATCCCCACCGTGCTCTTGGGCGGCACAGACCGCCGTGAGCGCGACCGCCTCGAACGCATTGAACTCTTAAGCCTCCCCGCTAAACCGCTCAATCTCGCTGGCAAACTCAGCCTCCCCGCTAGTCTTGCTGTGCTCAAACAAGCCCAAGCGCTGCTCAGTGTCGACAGTGCACTGATGCACGCCGCCGCTAGTTGGCAGCTCCCCCAGCTCGCCCTCTTTGGCAGCACCCATCCCGCCCAGTGGGGGCCGTGGAACAGCAATGCGCTGAGTCTTCACGCAGCAAGTCCTCGGCGAGCGCGCCGTCGTGAAGAATGGGACTGGCAGGAAAAGCTACCCAAAACGGCGATGAAAGAATTGCCCGCGGAGGCCGTGCTCAAGGCCGTGGAGCAGTTACTCCAAGCCAGATCAAGCGCTGATCTCTAGTCCCTGTAATCATTCTTCAGTTTGGGCAGTTGAGGCATATCCAGCTCCAATTCGTGGAATTCCACACCGGGAGCAGCTTCTAGTGCGCCCCCGCCGCCTTCTACTTCGGCTCCCTGAGCATCAGCGCTGGGTCGCTCGCCCTGTTCCAAACTTACGGAAAGTTCTTTGGGCAAGACAAAAAAGCTGACATTCATCATCAACATTCTCCCCCGAGGGCCATTACCAGCAGGTCCTTGGACATAAAAAAGCAGTTTTTGTTTGTTGTCCTCACCTTGAAGTTCATACTTCAGAGTGCCCAAGGGTGGTCCGCCAGTCTGCCAATTGATCTGCACAATCTGCTCTTGGGCAAAGTCAATTCCTTTGGCCATAGACTTCGCAAGTTCTGCGCCAACGACTTCCTCGAGCGCCTCAGAATCTGCCAAAAACAGGATCGGTTCTTGCACTGCATTGCGCAGAAAAAACTCTGGCTCCATCTCTTCAAGTGGGAAGACAAGCTCGCGCACTTTTGCTAGGGCAAGAGCTTGTGGATCCGAATCTGCAGCAGCTTGCTTTTCAGGCTGGGATGGAAATTCCTGCGCTGCAAGACTAGCAAAGTGACTAAACAAGAGCAGAGAGCAAGAAATCCTAAAAAAGGGGAAAGTTTTCATTCACCAAGTATCTTCTTGGTTTTCATGCGTGTCAACACGTCATGGACAGCAATCGTTCAACGGCAAAACGCAAGAGAGAAAAATAGGAGGATTTGTCCCAAAAAATCAATGCTCGATTTGTGCGCCTCGCGCACAGAGGCTGGTCGAAAGCTGGAAGCCCTCGCTACTATACAGAAAAAAGCGAGCCACTGCAGGTGACTCACTTGTCATCTCTTCGCTAGCTGCTAGGAGAAAACCTGATCACTGGAAACTAGAGACTTAACATCCCTAGCTCTCAAGCGCCGCCTCCACATTGATGCGGCGGCCATTTTGATCAAACTTAACCTTGCCATCTACCAAGGCAAAAATGGTGAAGTCCTTACCCAAGCCTACGTTTTTACCGGGCGTCCACTTTGTGCCGCGCTGACGGCAGATGATGTTGCCAGCAATCACCGCTTCACCACCAAATTTCTTGATGCCCAAGCGCTTGCTGCGTGAGTCGCGTCCGTTTTTAACCGATCCTTGTCCTTTCTTGTGAGCCATGACGAGTAGAAGTGAAAGTGAGTAGAAAAAATGGGTAGAGGAAGAAAGAGGATTTACACAGAGGTAATTTCCAAGCGAGTAAGCATCCGACGATGCCCTTTCGTTTTGTGGTAGCCTTTGCGACGCTTGTACTTAAAGGCTAAGACTTTGGGCGCACGCAATTGAGCGCTGACCTTGGCTTTCACACTCGCTCCATCCAAAAAGGGAGCACCAAACTGCGCTTCACCTGCGTCGCTATCTCCCGTGCAAAGCACTTCTTCAAAGACGAGTTCCTCGCCCTCTTCGGCGGCCAAGTACTCCACATCAATCACATCACCGCTGCGAACACGGTATTGCTTGCCACCTGTTTTGAAAATTGCGTAGGCCATAATTTCTGGAGTCGAAGGAAATAAGGGGTGAGCAATAAACTCTTTTTCAGCCCCTTTGCAAGTTTTTTTTCGTTTACTATGGATTCTTTAGCCAGCTTTTCTACAAAGCTACTTGCCTCTACGCCCATCTTTGGCTAAGAATTTGGGCTTCTATGTCTGCCTCCCCTTCTTCTGCTGCCCCTCCTGTCACGCGCCGCCCGACGATTTTACTCTTCGGCGCCCCTGGTTCTGGCAAGGGCACACAAGGAGTTACCCTAGGCAAATTGCCACGCTTTTACCACATGGCCTGCGGCGATGTGTTTCGCTCACTGGATGTACGCACGGAACTGGGTCAGGAATTTGTCTCTTACTCCTCGCGCGGCGAACTTGTGCCTGATGAAGTCACCGTCAAACTCTGGAAACAGGCCATGGAAGCGCGCATCGATACCCATGAATTTAAGCCGGATATTGATATCTTAGTTCTCGATGGCATCCCCCGCAATCCCGCTCAAGCAGAGTTGATGGAAGAGCACATCGAGGTCTTGCAAGTCTACCATCTCTCCTGCCCAGATCGGGTCAAACTCGGTGAGCGACTGCGCAAGCGCGCGCTGCGAGAAAACCGCCCGGATGACGCCAGTGACGAGGTCATCGCCAAGCGTATCAGTACCTACGAGGCCGAAAGCAAGGCCGTGCTACGCTGCTACCCAAGCGAACTCATTACCGATATTGACGCCCAGCAGCAACCCGTGCAGGTGCTACGCCAAATCGTCAACCATCTGGTGAGTTTGCCCAAGTTTCTGGAACTCTCGAGCTTAGACTAGGTTTTTCTTGTTCCCCATTTCTCCCTTTTCTGACTTTTCTTTCATTAGCGCCAATTTACGCTACCATCATGCTCGCTCTCATCTACCAAGCCCTGCAAGAAAACCCCGCTAACTTGCGTTTTGTGAGCATAGCCTTGGGCTTGGCTTTAGTACTTGGGCATGGTTGGGCGCTTGCGAAGTCCGAACTTGCGCTCAAGCTCGCCAAGCAATTTCCTCGCCATGAGAGCGCTGGCAAGCTATTGCTCATCCTCGCGGCAATTTGGGCTTGGGTTCTCTTACGCGGTGTTTCATTTGGCACAGTCCAACTTGAACCGATGGTGTTGGGCGAACTCAACCGTTTTCGCACACCGTTTCTCTTCATTATCCCCCTTGGGGCAATCCTGCTCTTGACACTGGCGAAGGAATTCTTGGCGGTGCGCGCGCTGGGCTGCTTGATGTTGCTGTTTGCTTCCCTCTTGCTTGATCTTGCTTGGATGCATCATGACATCCACGCCACCCATATCCTGATTCCGCTCTACTGCTACCTAGTGCTCATTATCCCCGCCTTGTTCCTCATTGGCCAACCTTGGCGCTTGCGCGATTTGCTGAGTTTCTTGGAAGAGCGCCCGCGACTGTGGCAGTTTGCTTTGCTGGGTGGCTTTGGCTTTGGCATGCTGCTGGCTTTGTGTGCAGCGTTTTTTTGGCAAGTTTAGCTCAGAGCATGTAAAAGTTATCACGTTCACGAATTTTTCACTCGATGTTCATTGAAGCAAACCCATTGCTCAAGCTCAAATTCCAGTCTTGTTAGTAAGAAGCTGAGCTAAACTCTCCTTAACCTCTTCTACACTCAAGCGCCCAATCACACCTGCTTGCGCTAACATAATTTGAATCGGCCCTAGCCCTAATGCCTGCCAAGTACGCAACTCTTGCTCGCGCATACCCAAAAGCAACAAACTCGGCACTTCCCAAGCCAAAGCCAACTGACTCGTTGCTCGATTTTGTCCCCAGTAAAGCGAGGCCTGTTGCATCAACTCACTTCGTTGCCATAAACTCCAAGCAATTGCCCAGTTCACGGGCAAGTCCGCCCAACGCTGCCGCAGCTCTTCACCGCACTGCGTCTGAGCATGCATTTGTGGCAAACTCACCCAAAGCTTGCTTTCGGGATGAGAAGCCACAAAAGCTCTGAGCAACTCATCCCATCGCTCAAGCGGCCAGTGCTCATGCTCGGCTAAAGCGAAGGGCTCAATCACGATCAGAGAAGCTGCTATCGCTGAGGCTTCTGGCTTGTTCTGCATAGGCAGCAGCGGTTGCCAGTCTGTGTGCGCAAAAATCGCGAGTTTCTCCAAAACCCGTCCAAGCTGCAACTGCGCAGCCTCGCCTGACCATTCAAAGGGACTAGCTTGCAAGAGCTTTTCTGCTCCCAATTGCGTATGCGCTAGGTGACGCGAAAACACTCCCATCACATCGGGCAGCCAACTGAGCACGAGTGAAGCCTCTCGCAAATGCTCCCAAGCCGTGGTTTCGCGCAAACAAGAAAGTTCTGAGGAAGCCGTAAACCAAGGACTCCAACTCCGCGTTTCGAGAGGCAAATGCTCATCCACTAAGTCTAGTTTGTGTAACAACTCTCCCGCATTCTTGCCCGCCACCAACTGCAAATGCACTTCGGGTAAAGCCTCACGCAGACGCTGTAAAGCCGGTAAGGCCCAGAGCGTTTGTAATTCTTGGTCGCCCCAAAGTAACAAAATCTTCGCTGCCATTCAACCCAAAGCAGCCTTAGCCTTCTTTGACTCCGTAATCAAGGGCGCACGCAAATACTCTGGCAATAAAGGCCGCTGCAAAATGCGTTCCCATACTTGTTGATCCAAATTCCAGGCGGTTTCTGCCAAAACCTTGGCCCGAGGTGATTCCACTCTAATCTTTGAGCCAAATTCCTCTTCTACTATCTCCAACTCCTCCCAGCCCTGCCAAAATCTCTCCACAGAGACCGAAGGCAACTCTTGAGACAAGCGCGGTAAAGCCTCCCTCCATTCTCGCACAGAAAAGAACTCAAGCTCACCCAATTCCCCCCCGGTGTAGCGCTGCAAAAACCAATCTCCGCGCTTCGCATCCCCGCAAAGAAAGCCCTCTTGAAGAGCTAAGCTTGGCAAGCTCGCACCTACAGGCAAGCCTACACAAGTCCAGCCTCGCGCCAAGGCCAAACCTTGAGCTGCAGCAATCCCCTTGCGCACTCCCGTGTAAGAACCCGGCCCCAAACCTAACACCAAGCTTAGTTTCTGCTGCTCTTTGGCCTCGAGCAAATCCAACACCCGCGCCAATGCAGTAAACAGTTGCTCTTGCATTCCTCGACCTGCCTTAAACTCTGCCTCGTGTATCAATCCCTCTGCCCCCCAAAGTGCCACTGATGCGTCCGCACTCGAAGTCTCCAGCGCAAGCATCAACTCCCTAGGCTTGAAACTCATCTTGCAAGCTGGACTTAAGCCACCCAAAGTGCAAGCTAGAAGACGATTGTTCAAACCAGATTTTATACCACTTTCCCAAAATAACTGGTAAATTGACTTGCCTCTTTACCCTTTCTCTTCGTCAATTTTACCAGTTAATTTTAGCAAGTGGTATTACTTTAGCCTTTGAGCCCATGTCAAAAAACTCTCACTACTCTAAAAACCAAAAAACTCTCCGCATACTCAGTCTCGGCTTACTCATTTTGCTCACGACATCTGTCCTAGCCTTACTCATCCCCAGTAGCCGTCAGGTAATCCTCGGCACACTCAAGCCTCTACACCGCAGCGAATCACTCATCATCCACTCCTTAGAACTCAAGGAAGACTACGGCAATCAAATTCTTACTCTCAAGCTCACCCTAAGAAACAACAGCAGTGAAGTAGTTTATCCCCTTGGTGCTCAATCTGAATTGCAGCTCACGACTCTTGAGGGACAATGGATTTCACCGCACACCCTGCCTAACCGACAAACTCCCGAAAGCTTGCACAGTCTCGAACCAGAGGCTCATTGGCGAGGAGAATTCTCTTGGTGGCTTGAGCCTGAGCACGTCAACCAGCCTCTGCGGCTAAGTTGGCTCAAGAAAGAAGTGCTGGTCTTTGAAGAGGAAGGAAAATAAATAAGTTCATCATCATCATCAGTCTTGTGAATATCTGGATATCTTGAGTTAAGCTTGAAAGTATCAGCCCATCTCTTTCTCATTTTAGTGAATAATTGCGGAAGCAATTTTCAACACTTAGGCATAACTTCGCTCATTTTGGGATAATACCGTAGCTATTCTCCTGTATGCTCACTTCCTTCACTAGTTTATTCACAGAGAAGGTTTTTTTGAGTTATGTCAGTTAGTACCAGTTAGAATGGGGAAGTGGTATTACGTGCTGAAACAGAGATCAACTTGATCACTAAAGCGAAAATAGGGCATTGGCTTTGTCCATGCTGGAATCAACGCTTTTTCTGTTTGAGGCTATTGCGTATTCTGGATTCAAAAGGCTTCTCAGAAGCTTGTTAAAGTTTTTCTTCCCTTGCTATAGCGTCTAATTGCAAGTTAGGTCAGTAATTATCCTATCCCATGGAAGCAAGTTCTGAAGAAATCCTTCTCACTGGTCATGCTGTTGCTGCGGGCATTGCTCGTGGACGGGTGGCTATTTGGGGCTTGCGCTGGGCGCGTCCACCTCGTCGAGTTTTAAGCGAAGAATTTCGCCAAGCTGAACTTGAGCGCCTTGAACAAGCCATTGCTGAAACTGTCGAGGAAGTCCGCGAACTTAAACAGAGCTTTCTACAGGAGCAAAGAGAAGCAGAGCGGCAAGACCAAGGCGTCATGGCTGATGTGCTCGAAACTCACGAACTTCTCCTCCAAGACTTAACGGTCATCAACGAAGTTGGTCGACGCATCAAAGAAGACGGCTGGGTTGCCGAATATGCCTTTTTTCAAGTCCTCCAGGGCTACATGGAAGCCCTGCGCCAAGTCAAGGACGATTACTTAGCTGCTCGTGCCATTGACATTCAAGATGTTGGTAGCCGCGTTCTTGCCCACCTACGCGGTCAGGGTGACACCCGCCGTTTTGCCAGTCAACTCGATTCAGGAGCCGTGTTGTTGGCCTGGGATATGACCCCCAGCGACGCCGCTCTGCTTGCTAAAAATGAAGTCAGCGGCCTGGTTACTCAAGCAGGTAGCCCCAATTCGCACACCGCTATCATCGCCCGCGCTGTCAATTTGCCTACGGTGATGGGTGTTGAAGGCCTGTTGCGCCATGCAATAACGGGTCGTGAAGTCCTAGTCGATGGTTACCAAGGCAAAATCATCTTCAATCCCAGCGCGGAAACCCACGCCCAATACGATGAGCTGGAAGCCCGTCAGCTCAAAATTCATCGTGAACTCGAAGAACTGCGAGATAAGCCCGCGCAAAGTGCCGATGGTCGCAGCGTTGTTCTCTCCGCCAACCTCGAACTCGAAGAAGAAATTGAGCGTTTAGAGCCTAGTGGTGCTGCTGGTGTTGGCCTTTATCGCACTGAGTTTTTCTTTTTCGAAGGCCGCGGAGTTCCCAACGAACAACAACAACTGGAGCGCTACGCCCGCATCGCGCGCGCGAGCGGTCCGCAAGGGGTCATCATCCGTACCTTTGATGTCGGTGCTGACAAACTCTTACCTGTGGGCATCGACGATGGCGCAGAGCCCGAAGAAAATCCCGCGCTTGGATGGCGAGGCTTACGCGTTTGTCTCGACCGAGAAGAGCTTTTCAAAACTCAAATGCGCGCCATTTTGCGCGCAGGTGCCGAAGGCAAGGTACGCATCATGTTCCCCATGGTCAGCGGTATTGCCGAGTTGCTGCGCGCTCGTGCGCTGCTCGATGAATGCCTTGAAGAACTCAGTCAAGAAGACCTCGCTCATGACCCGCATCTCGAAGTGGGGATAATGATTGAAGTGCCTAGTGCCGCCATTCTCGCTGACCAAATGGCACAGTATGTCGATTTCTTTTCGGTAGGCACGAATGACCTCGCCCAGTACACCATGGCCGCTGACCGCACCAACCAGCGCGTCTCCCGCCTCCACCAAGTCGCCCATCCTGCCATTGTGCGCCTGCTTCACCAAGTCGTCACGGCTGCCCATCGCCGTGGCATTTGGGCAGGGATTTGCGGAGAGGCTGCTGCAGATATGGAACTCATTCCGCTGCTCTTGGGCTTAGATTTTGATGAATTTTCCGTCGGCGTGAGCCAAGTAGCTGCTGTGAAAGCCGCCATTCGCCGCCTTCGTGTGGAGGATTGTCGAAAACTCGCCGAAGCCGCCCTCGAAGAAGAAACCAGTGCTGGAGTCATTACTGCTAGTTGGGCAATGGCCGATGCTTGCTACCATGAACTTCTCTAAGCAAGCCAGCTCCACTCAGCCTCCAGTTAGCGAAGATTTTCGCGCCCAAGATGCTATTGGTCCTGCCGAGCCCTTCCACCCAGAAAGCGTTTTCTGGGTAAATAAGTCCCCTTGGCAAAAACCTGGTCCCATCGTTTCCATGGGCGTGCGCAACGCCACCGCCTTCGCCAGCCTCGGCCTGCCCACCCAGCTGTTTTTAAGTGCTCAAGCCCCCCTGCCCAAGAAGCAACAAATTGAGCATCAGCTCAAGGAATTCTATGGTTTAGCCCAGGTGCCACCTAGTTTAGAGATTCGGCTTTGTGAAGATCATCGCAGTCTCCACCCCTTGCGCAGAGTGTATCGCGAGGCACTTCGTAGTCTGCGCAATGAGCTTGGGCAAGGAAAGAAAGTCTTGGCACTCACCCGTGAAGAAGGTTTTTTGCCCGCGCTTTTGCGTCTGCGCAAATCTCGCCTCGGTCAAAACCTGCGCATCATTCATGAAAGTCACGACTTTTTCTTAAGCCTTGAGCATCTTGAGCACATTCGCTGGGATGACCGTCGCCGTCAGCAGTTGGGGCGACGTCTTTTTCCCTACCTTGACGGCTTGCTTTGCCTCACCCAAGAGCAGCAAAAACTCTACCAGCAGTTTTTTGAGCAAGCCCAAGTTACCCTGCCCTTGCTCAACTTGCCGCTGGGAACCGAAACCTTGTCCGTTGAAGATCCGCAGACTTTATGCGCCCGCCGCACACTGGTTTATGTTGGTCACCTCCACCAAAGCAAAGGTCAACAAACCCTGCTCGATAGTGCGCGCGCCTTGAGCAAAGCGGGTATCCACCTCCACCTCTACGGCGGCAGTCCGGAACAGGCAGGCAAGCTCCAAGAGCGTCTTGATAAGCGCATGAACAAAGGCGGTCATGCACTCGTGCGGCCTTTTTTGCCACCGCAGGAAATGCATGCCCTACTGGCGCGTGAAGCCTCAGCGAGTTTGGTGTTGCTGCAAGACTCCTTCTACAACCGCAATTTAACTTGTCCAGTGAAAGCCCTCGACAGCCTCTCCCACGGCCTGCCTACACTCGCCAGTGATTTGCCCAGCACCCGCCAAGTTCTCCAAGACGCTGCTCTGTATCTCCCTCCAGGAGACCCTCAAGCGTTTGCCCAGCAAGCGCAAGAATTGTTCAATGACCAAGAAAACTTTGCCCAACTCGCCCAAACTGCTCAGCAACGCCAACAAGAACTTCTTTGGCCAAAACGCGCGGAGCGAATTTTGCGTTGGCTTGGTAGGAAAATGGTATAAGGAAATGGGATCAGCTCAGCTCAGAAATTGAGGCCGTTTTCGATCAGAGCTTGCCAAAGAAAGAATCACTCGCCATTTTCTTATTCATGAACTACTGGCTGATGAAATCCGAACCCGATGCCTTTGGACTGGATGATCTTGAACGCGCAGTCACGGAGCCTTGGGATGGCATTCGCAACTACCAAGCTCGCAACTTCATGCGCGAAATGGCTGTCGGTGACCGCGTGCTCTTCTACCACAGTAACTGCAAGCCCCCCGGAGTCGT
>JAOXNJ010184536.1:0-10447 GCA_028566655.1 Metis holothuriae
ACTTGATTAATCAAGTAATTTGTTGAAATTACTTGTTACTTGAAGGTCCAAAAAATTACTTGAACTCGACATCACTAGTTAGGATATCTGGTTAACGTACAAAATAGACAACACATATACCAAATAACAAATTCCTTATGCCATTACAACTAATAACTAACATCTAAGCATTCAGCAAAAAAAATTGTTATACTGAAATTTATTTACAGTGCTTCAGTTCCAAAAAATCGTTGAACTGAGTAATTTTTACTACCTACATAGGTAAAACATCGGTTGCAGGAAAAAAAAATCTTTGAACTGAGATTATTCGTTAAATTGTGATTTCGTATAATGGTATTACATCCTCAGACATGTATGCAATAATAGAAGCAATGTATGTATTTCAATGGACAGTTAATTGTGATGGGAATGTTAAGCAGAGAAAGGGATGCTGGGAATGCCGAGGATCATAGGAATGAATAGAGCACAACATTCTACGCCGACATTCTTGATTTCCGACGAATTTCTCCTTAATTGCATTAATTAGTTTAATTAGACAGTAATTAGAGAGAAATGACACGAGAATGTGCAGCGATCCAGAGTCCCCCTCGACTCTTTATAGTGTTTGTTCAGCGCAGCCGCAGCTGGAAGTTGTTCTCTGCGGCCTGCAGCCAGTCGAGGGGGCGCTTGTTCATGCGGCCGGACGCGTTCTCGGAGTCGAACTTGTCCCTGGTCATCCTGGTGGCGACGGTCCTCGTCGGGTGGTCCAACCACTCCGAGTTCAGGCGACGGCCCAGCATGAAGCCGCCGTCGGGCATGCGCACCAGCACGAACTGCGACAGGAAGTGCGATATGTCCGACGCCCTCGACGGCTGCATTAACCAAAATTGGATTTTCAAAAATATGCAACATATATCACACCTTCATCTAATTAAAAAAGTCTACTGTCATACATTTAAAGTATTTTTTGTAACTTACATAATTGGGCACATCAGGTTCGAAGGCCGAGTTGACGTCTAGGGGAGCGGCGAGAATAAGGTGAGGCAGCACCAACACTGCGACCAGATACAGAGCGACCTTTTTACATAAATAAGAGAGTTTTATCAATCAATTTTTAATTTTTTCTCTAAAAATTAGCATTTTTGATGTATTTCACGTGTTGCAGTATTACCTTCGTCATGTTTGTTAGTAAAGTTTTGGTTTGTTTGCAGTACTATAGTAGTGGAGATGGACTGTCTTCTCCTCGACTGAGATGCGTTCCCAAGGGACTCCTTCTCCCTTTTATAACTTCTGCCACTAAAAAGCGTCGTTAACGGCGAATGACGACGTCATTCGCCGTAGAGAGCAACACCAAAATTGTGTGGGTTGATAAATAAACAATGAAGAAAAAGGATGCTTCATTGCTGCTTCGGAGAATTGCTAAAATAAACATTATTTTCCACAGTAAATCCTTATTAAGAGGATACCTATTTTTGATCTAATTAACGAATTTGGTTGAATTTTGACAAATAAACCTAATTATGTAGTGCCTTTATCAAAATGGTTTTGAATCACATCTGTGCTAGTGCTCGTTAAACAAGTTTGCTCCTTATAAAATGCAAGGTTTTCTACCTACATTTACGAGTACGTGCATTTTCCTTTCTTTGGCCCCAACAAATGTTTAGCTACATAAAGAGCAGGACTTTTTGCAATAACAACACTTTGTTGATGACGTAGAAGATGACATTCAAAGCGTCAGAAAGCAAATCGATTGTCCAATAAACCCTTTTTTCTTCCCATTTGTGGAAGCTGACCTTTGCCATATTTGTATTTAGTAGATGCTTATTTTTCGTGCAACAAATTATGCAAGGGTTGAGGGTAATCATAACATTGACTTGAATATTCATGAGACGCATTAGCTGGTCAAGCTTTAAACGGATAAAATGATAATCGCTTTATACTTTAAGAAAAGAGTGGTTTTCATTGCTTCTTCTAAAGTGCAAAAAAAGAGACTCCTTTATTCCATGGAAAATCAAAATGCATTTCATTTTTTCTTAGAACATTGATTTTGAAGTAGAAAAATATGATTTTACGCAGTCCCATGTTGTTTCGACAGCAATTAATGAACACTTTGTATAGACCTAAAGAGAGAACATAAGGGATGAAAGAGTAAAAATGTGGGAAAAATAGAGCTAAATCTGAGTATTGATTGGCGTTATACAGAAAAATGTGCAAATCTGAATTACTTACTAATAAATAAAAGTACAAAAAAGAAAAAAAAGTTAGGAAAATGTGATCAAAATAGATTTTCTTTGGTACGTACCTATTTTGCCGATAGATAAATGGCTAATTTGGCATTTTAAACTATTCAATGACGAGATAGTTGCAGTGGAATCCCTTGAAATAGTTGAAATTTTCGTCACTTCTGAAGTTGATTGCCATTTGATCGCACAAGGAGGTGTGCTTCAGACTCTGCAGTCCCGTGGCCAGACCGCAGTAGACCCAGCTCTTCCTGAAGCTCCACATGGGCGAGATCACAATGCGGTCGCGCCAATCCGGCGAATAACGAGATAATTTGCCACAAGGCTCCTTCCAATCAAAAAGTCATATAAACAAAAAAAACTTTGCAGGAAAATCTCCATTGATCATTATATATGAAAGTTTTTACCAAGTCAACTGTATCGCAAGTGAGCTCGATGCGGTGACTGGGATCCCTGGTCTGGAGGAGCCAGAGACAATTCGCCTTGGGTCCGTAGGGCTGAGGGAATTCTGGTGACGCAATCGTTCCATTGTCGCCCAAATCGAGATTTAGACGACAAAAACCGCATTCATCGGAGACTCTGGCATCTCTGAACGAGGCTCTGGGTCTGCTCGACGGGGACTCCAAGTGCACTAATGAAGAAGAGGGCGAGCCGAAGTTCAAATCGGTCAACACGGCCTCTCTCAACTCCATTTGACTCGCTAATAATAAAAAATAATCAAAATTTCACAATTATTTTAGTAATTTTCTCAAAAAATGTCAAAATTGGCTAAAATATTGAGACTTCTACCGACGGCCACGATGCGGTCGAGGTCGGCGGGCGAGAGCGTGGCGTGCACGCCCAACATCAACACCGACACCATGAAGAGGGACGAGAACAACATGGTGATGAACGACAACATGAACTACAAGTAGACGAAATCTAACAATTTATTAGTGTAGGATCTTCGAAATGTCTTTTGCTACTGATTTTTCCACTTTTGGGTCGCCATTAAAAAGCAAAAAGGGGCCCAGAATCCCAAGATATGCAGAGACACGTATAGTACTTTAACTAGGTACACGCATAAATCTCCTTCCTCTGTACTATATACCTTATAAGTGTTAAAAGATATAAAGAGCAGCTTTTCGTATTTTGTACCAAGTTGTTTGTGAGTCTGAATTAATGAGCTGGCAAGGCCCTTCATAAGTGTTTGACGTAGGTGCTCCACTTATTCCCTAGTTTGGCCCAATTAGGGGAGAAGAAGGAAAGGAGGGATTTGTCACAAAAACTTCTTCTCTAATGAGATTTATACTAGAAATGGACTAAATTGGGAATCTCTTAGAGGGCTTACTTACACCCCTTTATTCCTTCTCTGTCTTCTCTGTGTGCATAACATCCTTTGTTAAAGTGAACACAAATAAGTGGTTGGTTGAGGTGCTTCATGCTGCGCAGTTGTTCGCCTCAAGAATGAAAAAGAAGCAAAAACATTGTTGTGTCACCGTTTCTTCTTATCCTTAGTGGGCAATGCATAATAATTTTTAACTAACGAGGAGATTACCAAAGTTCTTCATTGAAAATCGATTATGACATCTTCTTAATAATTACATTCACTGCAATTCATCATAAACGTTTATATACTATACACAGTAAAATGTGCTAATAGAGCATCTTTGTTGGCAACTTCTTCTTAGTGCTCTAAGTGACTTGGCATAGTCATGCTAAATAAATGCATATTACATGAGCTCCATGCTAATAGATACATCTCGCATCTTGACAGCTTGCCAACCATATTCTAAGCAAATGCATTATAAGTGATGACAAAATGTTTATTGGAAGAAAACAGATTTGTTTTTACATTTATTTCCTGAACAGAGGAATGAAAGCCAATTTTGGCGGGAAATTCGAAATTTTTATGAACAGAACCTAACCTAAGTTCAGTAAGAGTTGCATCTCTACCTTGTACGAGTATGTGTACTACTTGACTGAAACACTCAACTCATTTTTTCTGTTTATGCTGCCTCCAGTCACACAACGTCATAAGATTATTAATGGTACAGGTCAAAGAAGAGATTTCAGAGCAAGTAGCTAGTATACAATCTTTCACTGTAGTTTAGACGTAGTATGTTAATTCCCAGTAGTTGCAGAGCTCTGCTTAAAGATACTGCTCACCATGACAACTCTGAAATCCTCAATTAGTTTGGAAACAGCCACAACGGAGCCGGAATCAATTAATAAGGCAGGGATTAATAATGCAACACCTGACACGGGCTTCCTGGTGCTGGTCGTGGTGCTCGTGGCCATCACCACCTTCACCTGCACCGTCTTGGGCAAGATGTTCGCCGACCGCTTCCTCTCGCCCCCTCAACAAGTCAGCACCGTTTTTCAAATATCATTTTCCATTCAAATTTCTTAAAAAGTTCTATCTTTTAGAATTTGGGAGGTGCCAGTGAGCGCAGTTCTCGGGGCCGCAGTTCCCGTCGGCTGTTCTACTCCATGCGCGCCGCGAACCCGCGGCGCGGCGCCGTGCGCGCGGCCCACGTGGTGGAGGAGGGCACCTTCGGCCGCCTGGGCATCGACGCCGCCAACGACATCGGCCACATGGCCCAGCGCCTCGAGGACCACCACCTCAGCCCCATGCAGCAGACGCCCCCTTTCGACTTCGCCAACAACCTCATCAACGGCAACGACCACAATGCCACCGACAGCGTCTTCTACACCAACAACCCCCTCGTACACTGAACTCATAATTAGTGCAATCACAGATCAATATCAATTGATCTATTATGAAAAGCTAAAAGGAAACTATTATTGATGCTATTTAGAGCTTCGGTGCGCCCATGGGACGCTTGGAGCTGAAGACGGCTGCCCAAACCACCTCAGCCAGTCTGCCCCCTGCCTCCATCAAATCCCCCTCAAACCACGTGAACGACAACAACGACATCAGCAACAACTTGAACAACGGCAACGTGAACAACAACTTGGGCTCGAAGGACATGGAGAGCATGTCCAAGAGGGTGTTGGACAAGCGCCCCTTGCTCTCCTCAGCCGAGATTGATCAGCATCGCGAGACGCCACTAAAAAGCCAGCAACAACATGTTCAACGCGCAGAGCCTGGCGCACCTGGAAGCACCTCGCCCTTTGTCAACAAGGAGAATCAACATGTTCAAGTAAGTAGTAATTCTTTGAAATTCCCAACTTTTTGGTACAAATCGATCATTACTGGTGTTGATGTAGACGCCGAAGATGGTGGTGGACGTGTACGAGGACTCGTTGTCGTCGAGCAAGAGCCAGGAGCCGTCGTTGTCACGACGCATGTCGGCGCCGGTGCGCTTCCAGTCCAACCTCATGTTCGCCTCCTTCGCCCTGGCCTCCAGGCACGACTTCTGCCCCCACTGCGGCCACAGGATCGACCTCAACGACTTCAGCAGGCTCTCCGAGAGGGACGAGGACGACGGGCAGGACAAAAACGAGCACTTAGAGACTCATAATTAGAGCAGCTTTTTTATCATAGCACATTCTTATTAATTCGGATTTGTCATAATACTAGGCCAAATATTTTACTGTGATCGATTGTTTCATTGTGGCTTGAAGTGCGATTTTAGGGGATTTCATCAAGTTCCTCGGTTGTTTAATTAGATTTCAACTTTCGGATTTTATCAATTTACAAGAGTGTTTTAAGGCATTTTTTAGATCTGCATCATTTTTCAGTCTCTCATTAAAAACTTCTTACAGAGGCCCCAGTAGGGAAAAGAACTATTTAGGGATTTGCTCAAATTCCCATTAAATAACTTTGGTCAAGTACTAAAATATAGATTAAAGTGAGATCAGACAAGTAATAAATCATATTGCAATGAAGAAATCTCAAACTGCAACCATAGAGTTTTTTATTAGCGACAAAAATTATGGCGCAACCAAATGATTGCTTTTGGTACGAAGCTATATTTGTACAAAAGTGAAATTTGCAACAGAAATCACTGTTCAGCCCATAAATTTCACTTAACACATACATTTCGCTGAACTAATAAGACATTATTGGCATGATCACAGTCAATGAACTGACTCCAATAAGCACAATACGAAATGGAGCAAAATTGACTAAACAAGTTATTTACATCATGCGAGTGTTCGAAATATGTTAATACGAAATTATCACTATGCAACAAGGTCAAGTCGATCCTTTCTATTGTGATTTCCATAGTAGTGATTGGTGATGTCCTTCATCGCGATTCCTATATGATTGTGGACCAAATCGGCCATTTTTCCCACGCCGTCCCTCAGATTCTCGATGAACGCGTTGTTGAGGCGATTGATCTTGCTGCCGTACTTGCCCTTGGTGCAGTTGGCCCCCTTCCTCCACCACTTGTCCATGTCCGCGTAGCTCTTCGCGGGCAGGTCGGGGTCGTGCAGCATCTGACAGAGCTTGCACATGGCCCTAGCGTTGTACTCGGCGCCGAAGCGAACGGTGTAGTGCTCGCGCCACCAGTGGTAGGAGAGCAACGTGTCCTCGTCCATGCTGGTCAGGTACGCGGCCAACGCGGAGGCCGAGGGGAACGCGGACGCGTCGATGTAAGAGTGCGGCGGCGCCAACTCGCTCAGGCCTTCAACATTGCACAAAACTTAATATGTTTTAAGGAGGTTATACAAAGAAGGAGATTTATCAATTACTAGATACTAGAGAATAGTCGTGAATGTCGTAAATGTTCTTCGCATAAAACCTTCATGACTTCTCTACATACCAGCTCGTTATTGTCTCTTGGTGTCAATTGGTTCCAAGAAAAATCACTGTTGTCTGTACACTAACAAACACGGTTTCTCGTCATTGACTGCTTTTAGGCCATCGTGTTGCTTGGGATGTCGACAAGTCGTTGCCGCGGTAAACCCCAATTAACAAGGCCAAACCGCGGTAATAAAAAGTGTAGTGAAACTACACGTCCATAAATAGAACAGTTTTGTAGGCATAAATCCCAAGTGTTTTAAAGACAATTCATTGTTCAAAGGCAGCTTTCATCGCCCTAGTCACCTCTCACATTACTTGCCCACTATTAAAGCTTCCTACATATTCCTTTAAAAGAGCTATTTTTAACACCTCATTAGTGGTTTATGTACTTGGTTTGTGTAGTGCCTTCATTCATTCTGACCTATAACGAGTGAACCTGACACCCGGAGTTAAGAGGATTAGGCCAATGCGGCTTTGGTATAATTGAAAGTAGGCTAAAAATGCATTCTCAATAATGTACAAAAAGAGAAATAATCAACCACAATTTAGTAAAGGTGCTCCATTAACACTCAATTATAATGCTATTTGTTTTTAAGTGCCAGTACAAATTATGTAATTAGTGTGGGATGATGGATGAAGCTCTGTCGTCTGCGAGAGGATTGAACATCTCTTAATAGCAGTAAAGAAGGACTAAATAACTAGTAATGTAGTTATTATCAAATCTTCTCTTCTCCTTTTATAACAAATTGATTTGATTGATTGATTTGTATTAAAAAGGTTATTTTAATTTGAGTGTTTTTAATGTTTTCGTATTTACCGGATGCCGAGGCGTTGAGCACGATGGGCACCAGGTTGTTGGCGATCCTCTTGAAGAACTTCTCGGTGACGTAGTCCTTGCACAACGAGTTCTCCAGCGACAAGTAGAAGCGCGAGTTCGCGTACGCCCTCGAGCTACAAACAATCATTAAAAAGACATTAGCAAATAATTACATTTTAACTAAACACATTTGTGGGGAAAGTAAACTTTATTTACTAAAATCTTCAATAAAAGTACACTGGGAGTGTTTGATGTGCTGACAGCTGGGATTGACCATAAAATGGAGGCATTAAGAGACAATTAAGGTTCTCACGTCTCCTAAATCTAATACAATTGCTTTAATAAAGACTTTAATGAAAGCCGATCTTAAGTACATGAAGATGAAACAACTTTTGTTCAAAGAAAATGTACTTTTTCATTGCCTGCAATTGTCGAGAGGTCCAGAATTTGCGTGGCCCCTGTCGCATCTGACATTTGCGCACCTTCCCATCACGTCGATTCGCAAATTTTCGTTGAGCTCCCTCGCAAAAATCTCTCGGCCCGAATCGGTGTGACAATTTGAGACGATCCAAGAGACGCCAGCCTCTCCTCTCCCAGTTCGCCACCAATCATCAAGACTTTGATTCAAAGTTCTGAGGAAACTCAATCTCTGTCGGAACTTCGTCTCGTCATACTCGATCCACGCGGTTTCATTGGTCGCGTAGAAATTCTGGCTCTTTTTGGCTGTTATGTGGCCGTAGGGTCTGAAGATGTCCGAGTCCCTTCTGTAGGTCATTGTCCAGTTGAAGAAGTGTTTGTATTGGTCATAGGGGAGGTCGTCGTGCAGAGGGCTCTCCATGAGGAACATGACGTATCGCTGGAATTGTCGCCGCAGTCTCTGGTTGGGCACTGCAATGCGACCCTTGTTCATGTTTCTGGGATGGAAGAGAATGGCGTCGAATCTCGACAAAGAGCCCAACAACGACCTGTTCGTGGTGACGAAGCAAGTGTTGATGGGGCACTTGTGATCTTCAAAGGGTTTTTGACCCAGACCAAAGCCGTAATCCTTCATGTAAAAGTAGGGCGTGAAGAAGAGAATGTACTTGAGTTCGGTCGCATTAGCGAGATTCAAGTCTTCTTCTTCTATGTTGTTATAGTTGTCCTCGACGATGGCGGAGGGGATGGGCCGGTGCTGGTGCTCCGCGTTGTCCGTGGCCTCGAACACCATGAGCAGCAGCATCCAGGCGGAGAGCAGCAGCAACGCCAACGCGGTCCGCAACGAGGAGCCCGTGGCCATCCCCTGGCTCTACTTCAAATCAACTTTAATCATGTTTCTTTATGCATTGACACAGATGGACCGACTGAGGCCCTTCACGCACATTCGGCGTGCTTACCTTGTCACATGAGGTATATGTAGAGAAATGCTGCCTGTGGCTGAACAGCCTACAGTCAACTTTGTGTACCTTCTCTACTTGAAATCTCTACATAATGCTTGGTAAGGGCCTACAATGACTTGGCTCTGTAGCAAAGTGCATGGGAGAAATAGTGCCCGAGTTTTCCCAGAAAAATCGAGAGCTGGCTATACTCTTTGTAGTGTTGAATGTAGGCCTTGTATCAAGTGCAAGCAATACAACTTTTTGCCTAGTGCCTCTTTAAGCTGACACAATAACTAATGAGACCATTACTTATCCATTATATACAGTCAATATATAAAAGAGCTACATAAAAATATCTCCTTCTCTGATTTATATAGGGAAAGTGTAGGTATGACGCCCATTGTTCTCTTTGACACTGCCTCCTGGTGCTTACCTTGCAGTTGTTGCTCCTTCCTACCTGTAGTGGAACCAACAGGTAGGGGAGGACAATCACTTTTAATTGTGGAAAATGTTGAAAAAATACAATTTTTATGGAAATCTAAGAGTAACTTTCGGAATATCCAAATTCTACTGTAGCCCCTTCTAATGTCAAAGGGAAAGTCACTCTATTACCTAGATGGAACCTGTGCACTTCCACTGTAGTGGCGCTGTCACGCTTGGTCAATTTGTACACGCTGACAGTTTTTGTTCACCAACTCCGATTGTTAGAGAGATTTTCTCTGTTGAACAAAGTTCTGTGTTGAAACCACAATTTTCCAATCGGCCAAACGGTTGCCAAAAGTAGCTTCATTGATCCCTTTACTTGTGCAAGTTTTCCAAGCAAAAAGTGCTTCACGTCGCCCACTTTCTTGCCAATTATCTAAGCCTGCCGAGAGAAAAAGACATTTATTTACAGCAGCAATAATAAACCAACTGTTGTTAACAACGTAGTACTTTATACATACATATAGCTATAAAGTGTTAAGCAAGTACTGTACATACAGAGCCTCACAAAGCCATCAATCAAGCCTTTTTTCAGCAGGCACAAGTACGTCAGTGCAAAAGTGCTTTAGAGCTAAATGCGTAACACCAGAAGCCAAATTGCATTTACTGCAGTATGTAGTACAAAATGTAGTAACTGTGGAAGTGACAATATTGGGAAAAAGAAGTGAGTAAGTAGTAAATTCATTTTGGAAATGGTCACGTATGAACGAGTGCCAAGTCAAGCTGATCTTTGTAGAATCTACTCAACTTCCACTAATAGAGGTATAAGAGTATAATAATACATTTTTTTTTTTTTTTTTCATTGCGAGTTTGTTTGGTGTGCTACAATGGCTTACCCTCGCGCACCTGTGTGTTCCACTCACCCCCCTTGCCCTCA
>JAOXNJ010184647.1:0-10445 GCA_028566655.1 Metis holothuriae
GATTCTATAGCATCCCAAACCGTCATGGTTTTGATGGTGTCTGCAAAAAGAGATAGCAGGGCTGCCTGACTATCCGAATGAGAGGATAAGTAATTAATGTGGCAAAAAAATGAATTATTAAATTTCTTAATTTCACTCGTTTTCAACGTAATTTTCTTTCTTTATACAGTTCTTCACTCCTCCTAATTTTATTTTAATTTTACGTGAAACAGAAATATTATTTCCTACTGTAAAATTTTCATTTAAAAAAAAAATTATCTGTGCACTTTTCAAATCGTTTCCCAATCTAAGGATGGGGAGAAATATTTTTAAAAACTAACAAAAAAGGATTTAAAGACAATAAATAACTACATAATTAGTATTTTATCAGTAATCGTTAAAAGTCATTATATCATGTGGCTTACAAATTAAACTTCTAAATGTTAACATTAATTTGAAATTTTGCCTTTAAGAAGTGACAAACAAAGTCTTTGATCCCCTCAAATACCGCTAATAATATGTGATCCCATTATTAATTAATGTCACTGTAGCAATACAGTAAATAAGAAGTATTGGTTGAAATAGACTGTATTTGTTTCTTTAATAATTCAAAAAATAAATAAACTCTAAAAATATAAAATTGAAATTTTGAAAACATAAGTAAAGACAAATAATAAATTGAAAAATTGTTGTGACACTTCATTTCTTTTCAACTCTTCGTGCCTACAATAAAATATGAACTGAGAATCACTTTATATTGAACAAGGTGAAATCTGAAGTTCTGGAGGCACATTAAAGCAATTCTTTAGATCGAATTGTGATCGTCATTGTAGCAGTTCTTCCTTTCACTAAGGTAAGTCGCTATCATCATCAAAGGAATGCAAGTAAAGCATGCACTATGCTCATTTGGAGTAGTGGAAGTAGATTAAAAGATGTAGTAGTAGGAAGAAAAGTAGATCAATTTTAGTAGAAGTAGTCGTAGAAATAGTCGTAGAAATAGTAAAAGAAGAAGAAGAAGTAGCAGTAGTCGTAGTAGAAGTGGAGGTAGTCTAAACAGTTGTAGTAGTCATAGTAGTATTAAAAGTAAGAGTTAAGCTCGTAGTAGAAGTAGTGGAAGTAGTGGAAGTAGTCGGAATAGAAATAGTCGTAGTCGCAAAATGTTGTTGCCGTAGTCACAAAAGTAGTAGTAGTCGTAGTAGTCGCGGTAAACATAGAAGAACACTTGTACCTACTGTATGTGTTTAAGTTATTAGAAAGTAAATAAAATTGTCTTCTAATCTCTACTTCTTTTGAGTTGAAGTGGAGCAAAGAAAGACTTGCGAAATGACTTGCCCGACTCGAGAGATGCTCCAAATAAGAGCCAAAAGAACTATTAAACCATTTAGTATTTTTTTGTTAAACTCATATTTGAAAAAAATACGAAGTATGTACTTAGTTTAAGGTGAAGTATTGGAAGAGGACAAATTGACCGCCATCACGCGATTCTGGAGGTACAATGGCATTGATGCCAGCTGCCCCATCCCCCATTCAACTATACACATATGCTGTGACGTTCTCAATAGGGCCAATATTAGACCGTCCATGAATTTTGCAAAAAAAATATTTTTAATTTTTAATTTATTGTCACACATTATCACATTTGCTACTTATTTGGATTAATACTAGAATAATTTGACTGTTTTGTTTATATTTGACCAAAATTTTCGGTTTAAAAAAAGCCCTGAAAATTTCCCAAAATATTTCTGCTGTCATATTACTCTCTAAATTTTCTACTACATACATACTTTTAAGTTAAGTCCCTAATAAAATTTGCTTTATTTAATATTTAATATTTTATATCTACGATGTGCTATATCAAGTGTTTGTCGACAACTCATTCTTTCTTTATATGTCGACGCCATCATAAAAATCTCTGGTCCTTCACCAACCACGTTTATTTACTCGCACCTTTATATAACATTAGATAAGTTCATTATTGTATCATTTTATCTGGAAAATGTGCAATTTCAAAGAGTGCTTTTAATAACGAGTATTGTACGAGCTATTTATGTGTGTCCATTACATTTCTTTATTGCCACATGAACTTCTTCAGCAGATCGCTCGGACAAGTTACGAGCAGCGAAACTTGCGTTTTTTACTGCCTAAAAACACAAATATTTTACTTAAGGGAAGAAAATCTTATCATTGTGATTTTTTATTAGCACAATTTTGCTCTATTTTAGGGATTTTTTTGAATTTTTTTTGAATGATGAACAAATATTTTTGAAATCTGTCGATTAGCAAAGAAAAGCTTATCGATAATTTTGAATTTTTATTACCATAATTTTGCTTTATTTTTTAATTAAAGAAACTTATGTTAAACAATTGTTTGAATCATTTTAATCGACTTCGCTACGCCTTAACAAACTTTTTTGTTAAATGATTAAACCTATTAAATACGAGTATTTCATTATTGATGGTGTGCCTCAAACCTTCATCACCAGATCAGAAGATTTTTCTACTAATACGTTGAGCAAAAGCAATCAGATGAGAATGAACCAACGTTGATGAGTTCCATTAATGAGCGACTTGCCCCGAAAATGATATGTGGAATCAATTCGCTGTAAAAGAAATGTTTTGTTTAAATTTCACTACATCTTTGAAAAAAGAGCAAAAAAAATTATTAAATAATTAAAATTAATTAGAAAAAAAAAACAACAAGTAAAATTCATTTCAAGATGGCTTTTCAATTATCGTTTACTACTAATAATTAATAATCAAACATAAATAAAACACTTTGTAGGTGCAATTCCGACTTATGTTAAACTTTTATGACAAAACAAATCGTAAAACAACAAAAAAACACATTTTTACGTACAAAAAGCATTTTTAAAAGGATAAAAAACTAAGATTTAGCTAAGAATTCCATATTTCTTAATTAACTGTAAGTAAAAAGGATTAATTTTGAGAGTAAGAGCAAAGGATTAACAGCACTTCCAAGAACAAGAGATATTGCAATTTTTAGAAATATCATATATTTTATTTGGTAAAATTTCCCAAAAAAAAATCCTGAAAAAGAGAAAAATATTGTGAAACAAAATAATTCTAGTTCAAGATGCAAATGTTTACAAGTTAACATTAATTTTTTTTTGCTTTTTTTGTTGTTACACACAATGGATGCTGTTGCTGTTGACCAAGTAGTAACATTAATACATATTTTGGCCCGAGACTCGATTTATGTCGGCTCCATTTGAAATAAATCCTCCATTCCGATGAAACCCCATCAGATGAGACCCCCCAGGTCGAATCCAAAGAAACCGATGTACAAAAACCATTTTCTACTACATTTATGTAGAAATAAAAATTTTTGTCTACAAATTTCGTATACACATTTTTCGACTCTTTGTCTACACAACAAGTTCAAGATGGGAAAAAGCGGCCACACCCACTTTTTTTTTTTCTTAGTAAATCGAAGATGATCAAGTAATGTACCTACTCTACTTGGCTTAAGAGATGAGGATTAAAATGTAATGATCATAATATTATCTGCTAATAAAATACCACAAAGAAGATTTGCAGCAATGAACAATTTGCTATTAGTGAAATCTTTCATCTTTGATGATTTTGAAAATTGATTTAATTTCGTAACCAATAAATAAAGCACATTTTTTAGATTTCTATTGTAAAAACATATTGTATGATGAATTAAATATTACGTACTGTAATATATTTATATTCTGTTAGTAATGGTGATTGTAATGACTTTATTGAGCATTCCGATGAATCTGAGATGGAGTGGAATGATGGAATTGGGCCCGGAGGCAAAATGTCAATCGGGGAATGCAACAGCTGATCGATCAATCAATCAATCAATCAACTCATCTTCAACAAATGAACACACATTGCTTTGTGGCCATACATAAAATGTCTACTTAAAGGTACATTAACTGTATTCATTACCTATAAATGGATTTACAATAGTGTCTAGAGGAATCAATCGCTTTGGCTCCTTCTTCTATTGCTTAAAAAAAACAACTTTATTATTAAGTTTTGAATTAATATTAAATAATAAAAAAAGAAATAGGAGTAAAATTAAATTTTGAGCATTTCTTGGATATTGCAACAAGAAAAGATGAAAAAATTATGCTACGCTCAATAATTACCGAATCAAAAGTAGTAGACCTTCGAGAAGTAGAAGAAATAACGAAAGTAGTTGTAAAAGAAGAAGCAGAAGAAGTAACCCTTCAAGTAGTAAAAGAAATCGAAGTAGTAGTAGCAATAGAAGCAGTAAAAGACCTTTTCGAGATAGCAGAAGATCTTGAAGTCGTAATAGTAGTAGTAAAAGATCTTAAAGAAATGCAACAGCTAGGTAGTACAGGTAGTAGTAGTAGTAGTAGTAAAAGATCTTGAAGAAATAGTAGTAGTAGTAGTAGAAGATCTTGAAGTCGTAGTAGTAGTAGTAGTAGTAGAAGATCTTGAAGTCGTAATAGTAGTAGAAAAAGATCTTAAAGAAATGCAACAGCTAGGTAGTACAGGAAGTAGTAGTAGTAGTAAAAGATCTTGAAGAAGAAGTCGTTGTAGTAGTAGTAGTAGTAGAAGATCTTGAAGTCGTAATAGTAGTAGAAGCAGAAGATCTTGAAGTAAAAGTAGTATTAGTAGTAGTAGAAGCAGAAGATCTTGAAGAAATAGTGGTAGTAGTAGTAGAAGATCTTGAAGAAGTCGAAAAAGCCAGAGAGACCTTTGGTGTGGTCTGTGTGTCTGTGGTCGTAAATCGTGGCATCCCGACACGCCTGACAGCTCGAAGCCGTCTTTCAATTAAAGAGTTCATTTCCACTCACGACCAAGAACGTCAGAGAAGACGCACATAAATCTACACTGGACACACACACCTTCACACATCCACTACAACAACTACGACTATTTTCTAAGACTTCGTCGGTATGCAGAGTCAGATAGTACTACTCGTATATAGTAGAAGAACAAGATAAATGTCTACATATAATCTACAGTAGTGCAGTGAGAACTCAGGGCTTTTTTAAAGGTTACATGTAGTAAAAGTAAGAGAACGTTATAGTAAGATATGGAGAGATAATAGAATAAAAGAGATTTTTTTCAAAAAAATCTATTTTATGCAATTTTTTTCCCTGTTAAAATTCGTATTACTATTGTCTTTGCGTTATAGTAAGATATGTAGAGATAATAGAATAAAAGAGATTTTTTCAAAAAAAATCTATTTTATGCAATTTTTTCCCTGTTAAAATTCGTATTAACCGTTTTTCTTAAGGACGAAGAGAGCAAGCCGTAAAAGTCGCCACAAAAGTCAAAGGAGAAGTGCTACCGGCAATTTGTCTTCGCGACAATTCTGCCAGTCACAATTTGCACTTTTCCTGGAAACATGATTTTTGTCAGTTACAAGAAAAACGAGTACATACGTAAGTACAACATTTTTAGAAAGGCAGAATTCTGTATTGCTGTAACACCAAAATTAAGAGGTTAGTTGGGTAAGCTAAGTAATAAAAAAAGTGTTTGAACCACTCATCAACGTCTCTTTTATATTTGCTGAGGTCCTAAATCTACTTTACAACTAAAAGTAAGCATAAAATAAGTAAAAAAGGAGTTGGTAGACGTCAAGTGTCGAGTCTTGATGGCTGTGCGACAAGTGCGACGACAAGTTGGGCAATTCCAAAAAGGACTTCCAACACTTGGAAACACAAAAACAGAGAAGCTCTGTCGACACTTAAAGCGATCTTAATAAAGAAGGCAATAAAGAAAAAGCAATCAATCAATCAATCAAGTCAAGACTAAGACTACTCGTTCTATTGCATAAAGTGATCATTACTTTGCCTATTGTAGACAAAGTATTGTAGACAAAAGAATGTAGATATACAAAGTAGTAGTAAGAAGTGACCAATCAATCACCTTGTCTGTGTCCTCTCATTTGAATGTCTACTACGTATTACTACAAAGTCTTGGCTTAGGTCTGACAGTTGGAGGGAGGAGGAGTCGAACACACACGTCACACCACTCGTAAATCACCTCAACCACTACTACTACTACTACTTCGATTAGCTTCTAAACTATTTCTACCACATTCTACGACTACTAACTACTACTACTACTTTTACTACTACTTCTTCTACTACTGGTAGTAGTGCATAAGGCCTAGTTGTTGTTGTGGTGGTGTCTGATCATTCTCGTCACTAACTAGACACGATTTATGGGCTGGGGCCAGACACATAACTCTTGCTGATTGCAGCCAAGAGCAAGTCGTCACCGACACCACACCACACTTCACTATTAATACCAATTCCATTACTAAAACCACTAGCTACGTAATTCTTTACTAGCTACATGAACAAAACCCTTTTATCTACTACATATTAATATTGCTTACTACCGTTACTAAATATTAATGCATGTATTTATACAAGGATTTTTTTCACCTGCAATGGAAAGCGATGAAAAGGAGGCTGCGCTGTAAAGTCATCTACGACGAAACGATGCCAGAGAGCAAAGGAGTGATTTTACATAGGTACTATGTAGCTTTGTTATTGTTCAACTCTTTCAACTACTTTAACTTTACAAAAGAATTACTGCCACCACTTTTCGAATGTAGACTAGCATGTCTGTCTGTCTGTTTGGCTACCTATGTGTGTGTGTCAGCAATTTCCGCTGACTGTCAGACAAAACACGAGCAATTCAAGTCCTTTTCTACCTATAATGTCATAACAAATATTTACTGCTTTTAGTCTATAGTGGCCCTTTTTTGTGGCCTAATGGCTGTAGGTAAAGAAATTTGGCTTTCACGCCATCAACTCAATCTTTTTTATAATACAAGTTACAAACTTTTAGCTAAGTCTAAATAGGCTAAATAATAACTTATGAAGGTAGAGAACCAAATTGGGGCCACGCTCATGATACGCCTCGTCCAATAACACCAGTAATTGCACGCTCACCCTACGAAAACGTATTATAAGATTTAAAAAAGCTGAAAATTTACCACAATCTAGTCACCTTTCACCAGTAACAGCATTAGTTAGTAATTGTATGTAGTACTAAAAAGCGATCAAATAATGCACTAATACCAAACAATGCACAGGATATGCTTATGAAAGAGGTATGGTTGGGATCACAAGTCACAACAATGCAGGATTATGAAGAGCCCCGAAGCACTATTATGTGATTATGTATATTATTATGTAAGTATGTGAGTATTTATAAAAATGGAGTTTGAATAATGTTGGAATAATGTTGTTTGGAGTAAAGTGTTGCTAATGTAAGTTGGAACAGTGGGTCCGGAGGCAAGTTGGAGCTGATTGGCCGGTCCGGCAGATCGCGTGTCGCGACTCGGCCCTCTCGTAGCGACCCACAAATGCGGAGCCGTGCACGCACTTGTCGGAGCCCAAGTCGGAGCTGGAGGCGACCACGCAAAAAGAGAGCAAGACTTGAAGGGGAAATCCTTCTCAAAAAAGCACACCAACAAGCAAGTCGTTAAAATACAACGGATGCTAAAACCTTCACTTCATCATATGTAGTCAATTTTCATCTTGAAGCTACTACTTTTGCTTTGTGCTCAAGTCAATGGGCTACGATGTGGCTGATTCTTCACTCTTGTTACGACTACTTTTCTTGTCGGCCCAATGCGCCTGCTTTGACGTGAGAGGGCCAAATTGCCCGCCACGACATGGACTTTTTCATAACCACAAGTAAATATCTGCCTGGTGGTGAATTTTTGCTTCAAGGGTTGTGTGTGGCTTGAGTGCTTTTGCAGATGATTACTGCACAGAATTGTGCTGGGGGCGACGATGAAGAGTCTCGATTACCCTCATTTGCGCTTGCATGCATGCACAAATGTTGCAAAAACAAATGTGCAACACCCTGAGTGTTTGTGGGTTGTGCATTAGCAGTCGTGTTGTTGGCGATGCTCAGAAAGGCCTATCATTAGCCCTGGCTCCTAGCAGACACATTGATGAGTCAAAATTGCAACACAAGACAGTTCAAGGTGAGGCCTGAGAGGCACGACAACAACATCGAAATGGCGCTCGACTCACGCACACACATAACCACTTCTCAACTCTCAGTGTGGGGACCGCAAAATGTCAGTGTGAGACAGCCAAATGGGCCGCACTGAAGTCGTTCCCAAGACGACCACAACGTCAACACTGCGTTTAAACGCCTTGTCAAGTTGAAGTCATGAACCAGAGCTTAAGATTTTATTATTGAATTCGTAAACACCTAAACTCCATTAAGCAGTTGGAGATCAATAAATCCCATAGAATTGATTGACGCTTACTCCAGAACCCAAAGCACATTGAGACCCGAGAGGCCAAGATTAAGCCTTCCGAGCATACTCGACTCGTTTCTCTTAATGTGGTGTAAAAATAGAAGAAGAGTATGAAAGAGATTGTTGCGTCCAGCACTCAGCTCCAGTTGTTCGTCGCCCACTTGAAAGACGAAATGTGGAGGTCTGGAAGTCAGCTGAACAATTCCAAAGCCACTCTGAAACAACAATCAATAAATTACACATTATGCCACATATTGTGCATAAAATTTCTAAAGAAGACTTCCTATATTTCAAACTAAAAGTTACCTTGAAAGTCGTATTCTTTTCGGGGCTCTTCACGAGGTAAACGGCGCTAAAGCTCCTTCCATCGATAACACCCTTCATCTGCGGAAGCTGACTGTCGAGGTACGCGGCCACCAAATGCAAAATGATCTCTGCGTCGGTAGGCAATTTGTCGTTCCATGAGGAGTCTCCAGAGTTCCAGTAGAAAGAGCTCATGGCTCCAGTGGATGAGAGGGAACGGATACGAGAGACCAGGTAACGCTGATCAAGTGTCACGTCCAAGAAGGATAGCAGAGAAGGCAATGTCGGTATCGAGGCAATCACCTATGCACAAAGATCAAAATTACTTCGTCAACTGACATTAGTATAAAAAAATAAAACATTACGTAATAAGTAATTGGATTCCTACTTGAGGCATTTGAGCACATTTTTTGACGCGCTCAAGCCCGGCATCCCCGATTGTAGCTTCTGCTAGTCCCAAACGCACCAGTTTGTTGTTGGTTTCGTCGATTTCGGCCACTAGTCTCTTGAGAATCGTCTCACTGATCCAAATACGCAACCGCTCAACCCATCCATCCAGCTTGCTGGCATCAATTTTTAGCTTGCGGCAAACATCGGCAGCGCGCACTTGGCGTCTTCGCCCTAGGCCCTGATTGCTTGTCTTCATCGACCCATTCATAGAGGCGTCGCCTGATGTGTGGAGGATGGGCGTCGACACCTAAACAAATTAACCCGTTAAGAAACCAGCATTACGCCATTAAAAAGACCAGTTGGGTGTATTGAAATAGCACTGAAAATTTCGGCCAATCCATACATAGTTCCAGTAAAAAAAAGTACGAGTAAATATGTACACTTAAGATTAGTCTTAACCTGATATCCTTCCGATACATTAAGCAAGGCCGCGCTGTCGTGCAGAAATGAGACACTGTTGTTCTTGGATTGCTGTGTTCTCATGTCAAAGCTCATGCTCGGACCAAAGCTATCGTTTGTTCCCATGGAAAAGCTGTGCGGACTGGCCTTGAGCCTCGAAGGCGACACTTTCAAAGCTGGCCTGTCCCTCGCCCCCCCCACCACGGGGCTGGACGCGTTGGGAGCGAGCCAAGAGTTGCTGCTCACGTCCATCATCGACATAGACAAGTTGGACATGTTGGAGAGCTGAAGCAGACTGCGGGACATGTCGGAGGCAGAGGCCAGGGTCACTTCGGCAGGAGGAAGAGGGAATGGACTAAAACAAAACATATTGTGCACGTTATTAGTATTGTTCCAAATGTGGAATTGCTTCTTTAAGAGACGCATCGATGCAAAATTCCAAACCTTTTGTTTCCATTTCGATCATCGCTGTTTTCACTCTTGAGTCGCAATCCAGGATAGCTTTGGTTGGGATCGAGCTTGAGCATCCTCATCTGCCTCTCGCTCAACTCGACGCGGTTCGTCTCCAACTCCAAGTGCGTCTTCAGCCACTTGTAGCACAGAAAGACGGCATTGACGAGGACGAGGAACAAGACGGTCTGCTCCACTTGCAGCCTTAGTTGGGCATCAAAGAAGACATTTTCCTCGTCGAAAAGTTCATCACTCGAGTCGTCCTGGACGCGCGTCTTGTTGATGTCGATGAACAACGGGATGCCTATAATAAAGTGCACAAGGAGGTAGAGCAGACGATCGCGGTTCTCGCGGTAATGATGGCGCTGGTCCAGGGCGCGCGACAGCATCGACGGCTGCCACGACGACATCGTCGACGACGAGGAGACCGCCGACAAGCAGAACCACGAGGAGGCGGCCAGGGACGCCGCGTTCGGGGAGAGAGACGTTGTGAGGTTTGTTTACATTTTTGGGTAACGTTTTACGCAAGGTTATTATATATAAGGTTAGACCATTACGCGTACACAAATTGCCGTATTACGTCATGCGGGTATGGCTAAGC
>JAOXNJ010185091.1:0-10440 GCA_028566655.1 Metis holothuriae
GTGAAACATGACCTTTTTCAGCTTTTGTCAGTATTAGAGAAGCCCAAGTTCTGAGTCCAACTAATTCCGCTCCTTTTTCCTTTTGTTTCCAACTTTCTTCTTTTGCATTTCTAGTTGCTTATCAGGCATATTCATGACATGGCGGCGAGTTACATAGATAGCGGATCTGGTTTGGAACGTGGAGAGAGATGGGTCTTGTCTTGTGATATTTGCACAGAATGAGAAGCACAACGAGGGAAGGCATGGGACCAACATGCAGTAAAAGGTAACTGCTGAGATTGCTGCAGCTCGACTCGACTTCAAGGGCTGAAGTCGAGACGTTCGTCAGAAGAGGATCAGATGACCTGGAATGAGGATGGGATGCAATAAGGACTCCCTCGGAGCCTCGTGTCAAATTTTCTGTGGAAAGAATCAAAATTAACTTATTGATTGTTTTATTTTAAGGATAAATGATGGTGACCATGATTCGACGAGTGTCGTGATCCTGCTGGTCGTCGTGTTTGGAGACGTGCGAGAAGCGCTCGCCCCTCGTGCTCACCACCTTGTTGTCTCTGTACCTGATCAGCTTCTTCGACTCCTTGAGGATAAAGTTGGAGAAATATTAATTAACAACGACAACACTAACAATTAACACCATTTTTTATGAAGTTGGTTCAGGGTCTCACATCTTTCTTGATGATGGGGCGGTGGTACTTCTTGTCGTCCTCCTGACTCACGAAGCCGTACTTGCCGACAATGCGATCGCGCACATCCTTGTCGCTCACCACCGCACTCTATAACACGAAGAACTCAAAATATGAAATTCTTTAAAAACACGGATTGTTTCAATGAGTTTTTTCTCGAAACAAGGCTTAGAATAATTGCCTTGGTGGGTTTGAGAGCAATGCCCTGCTCGTGTCTCTGCAAAATGAGCTGCGTGGCGCGGTCGGCGTCGTACTCGGCCATGGCCAGACACGTGGACACCTCGAGCGAGGAGGCGTAGGGGAACATGTCCATGAGGTGCGCCAACAAGGGCGACGGCGGCGACATCGAGGAGGTGGAGGACGTGGACGAGCACGTGGACAACGGCTGCTCCTCCTTCTTGATGCTCAGTGTCGCCTCCAACAGCTTCTCCAGGTCCAAGCTGCTCATGGACTCTAATACCCAAAATTGCGCAAAAATGAGCGATTTTTAGCTATTAAACTATCATTTTGTGATTCCAAAGTGCATGAAGCAACCTTTATTGCGTTTTTCTCCCTCGTTGTTGATTTGGTCGGCCACCTCGATCATCCACTTGTGCACCTGCTCCACCTTCAGCCTCTGCTTGGTCCGGGGGAAGTGCGAGGCGAGCAACTCGATCAGCGTCTCGCTCGGCTCCGCGTCCTCTCTCAGCTCCTCCGACGTCAGCAGCGTCAGCACGTAGCCGCTCAGAATATCGTCAATGTCGCTGTTAAAACAACATTTATAGCAAACTTTATTAAACAAGAATTAAAGACCATTACAAAATCAAGTAGTTTTATTACTAACACTTTGATGTAAGTTTAGGTGTTGAGGACTTACGCAAGATGAACGTCGTCGATGTGGTTGATGAGCAGCAGCTGATGGAGCGCCTCTCGAACCAGACCCAACGCGGCCTCGTTATCGCTCATCCTCTTTTTCTAGAGTCTTTACGTAGTACTCAAAAAGTTTTTTTTCTTCAAAATTTTCAAGATTTTTCACAAAAGTTGATTAATCTTTGGTGAAAGAAGAGAGGGTTCCATTTCCTAAGCTTTCTCCTGGTCGGTGTTGCTGTCGCGAAAGGGCCACTGCTGCAGTGACAGTAAGTCGCTGATCATCGATTCACAAGGAAATGAAGAAGGGCTTTCTTCTCTCTCTACTTATAAAGTACTACATACTTTGTAAAATGATAATACTGCTGCTGCTCTATTAACCACTAAGTATTATTTAATAATGACCAGGTCAGTTCCACCTCTGCCTGGTTGCGTCGATTCCCGATTCTTATCGATGATAAAGAAAAGTGATAGAGCAAATCGAATTTGAGGTTAAGATTGAGAGATTTTCGGCCTTATTTCGAATTAGCGCGCCTAACATTTGGTATTAGCAAGAGAAATTGAAGGTAACAGAACAAATATACTTCACAAGTATAGTTATGATCGCAGATCATTCAAGTACGTGCACCGCTGAATGCAGATAGAGTAATAGGTAATGCGTTCATCGAGCTTTTATGTATACAGAAGCACTAAAAGTGAGACATTCGGTACTTTAATGCAATTGTACACGGTACAAATTGCATTAAAAAAAGGATTTTATTCAATAAGAAATTTCTATTATAAGATAGAACAAGATCAGAGAAGGGCGTCCCAGTTGAACTCGTCGATGAGGGCGTGAGCCCCGTTGTTCTCGCTGTAGGCGACGAAGGCGTGCTTGTCGACGTCGTTCATCAGCCCCCGCAACGAGTGGCTGCTCGACCTGCGCCTCGACCCCGCCAACGACTCCGGGCCCAACGACGGGCACGCCGGCAACGTCGACAAGTCGAGCAACAAGTCCTTCTGCAGTCCAATCACAGCAATAAGGAAAGTCACTTCTCATTAGTTGATCTCACCTTGGACACGTGGTTGAGGACGTCGGCGGCCTGCTGCATGAAGTTGTTGTTGGCGTTGAAGGCCATTCTCATGAGCTCGTCCTCGTTGCTCTCGTTGATGCCGAAGGCCATGTTGGCCAGCAGGGCGTCCGTGTTCTCCTCGTAGAGGCCGGACATGCGCATGGCGGCCGACAACTGGTCGGCGGAGGGGCCCGTCGTCCACCACGACGGCGACAACGGCCGCGAGTCGAACCACGGGTCCGGGTTCGGCATCGAATTTGGCGGGAAATTCAAAAATGGCTCGGGAAAACTCATCGAGGACGAGACACTAGGCATCTGAGGCTATTTTCAGCAAAATCATATAAACGTAGCATTAATTATTGCTCAAAATATATATTGTTTTTATTGAGAAATTAAAAAAAAATAAATGAGTGACCTGTGTCAAACAATTGTTGCTATTGCTCTTGATCCTCATTTTATTGCCGTTTCTTTTGCTCTCGCAAACCCTATTTACTTGCGAGCAATCCTCGGTCCACGTCCAATAACAGCCCTTGCCGGGGTCGGTGGGCGAGCGGAACAACTTGCGAAAACTCTTGTTCAGCGACAAGTTGTGGCGAATCGAGTTCTAGTATAACAAACAAAAATGAACCTCGTTCAAAGCTCTACAACTTTTATTAAGCACTTTTTGATGTAAGTTGGACTTTTTGTTAGGGATTTTTATTGAGAAAGTAAGGACCTTCCATCCCTTGCCGGCGCGTCTGAAGAAGGGATACTTGTCCTCGATCCACTCGTATATGTTTGCCAAAGTGCATCTCTGACCGGGCGAGGACAAAATGGCGTTCCTAATCAAACTGGCATAACTGGACAAAAATAATTTTCAAATTAAAATAAAAATTTCGAAAAAAATTATATTTGTTTTAATAGTAAGTCTTAATTTGCCTGTGGTTAGGCCTGCGTTCCAGATCGTCGTCCTGGTCCAGGTCCGTGATCCTTAGCAGCGAATCCTTGTTCTCCACATTAACCAGCCAATCAAATTGATCCAAACTCTTCCGATCCATTAATTAGTCGTTAATTAATTAATTAAGCAATAATAAGGGTCCTAATTAAAAAGTAGATAATAGTAGAGTACTACGTATAAGGTAGCATAAGCTTCTTCTTGACCCCTGTGGTCAACTGGTCAGTTTTAGGGGGGGCCCAATAATGCGTCTTGGGTAAGTAAGTGCCTGCTTTCTTCGGGGATCAAAAATTCAAGCCCCCTTAATACATACAAACACGATTTATGTACAGATTGTATACATAAAAGTATGTGTATTATTGCCATGTCATTGATCAGTGCCAATCGATAGAAGGCGACTTTCAGGCCCTGTCAAGCCCCACGGGGCCCTAGAACAAAACAGATTCATATTCACTCCATGTTTTCGGTAAACAGCCCACGTACAATATGCATTTAGTGCTACACATTCATTCCCAAAAGTTGGTTTAACGCGTTCACTGACAACTTGCCTTCTGCATTGATCAAAACAACAACTTTCTTTAGATTGACCACAATTCCTATTACTACGTAGTAATTGCCTTTTTTTGAGACTTTTCGTAGTTTTCAAGGTGACTTTCAGCCTTTCCTTTTGATCGCTTTTCTCGGTCTCCCTAAAACTCGCTCGATATGAATTCTCAATAATGTGTTCTTCTTATTTTGCAAATTGTAGTACACACAATATTTGAAATGTAGGTAAAAGGAGACTCACATTAATAAAATAACTTACTGTAATGGGAGAAGAGTCTTAAGGAAAAAGGAGTTGCTTCTGAAGAAGTAAGAGAAATTAGAGATAAACTCTCAAAGATTGCTCAAAGTTTTTCCCCCGAATTTTACGTGAATAAATTTGATGACAATTAATTAAGATTTTTCTCGTAAAGTTTTCTTCTTTTTGCCGGGTATTTTTCTTCCTCCATTGAAATGCTCAAATGAAAGGGTGCGAGTGATCCATGTTCTCCTTCACTAGCTTGTCGGCCACACTGCAATAAAATTGCATTTTTTGTCGAAATATTGAAAAAATTTAAATATTTTTTAAAGAAAAAAATATCTAGAGAAAATTGTTCTTACTTGCACACAAGTTGTTTGTAGATGTAGCTAGGCATGATTGTGATGCTGACCAATTTGCCGGCGCCCTGGATCTTCTTGCTCACCTCCTTATCGCTCAGTCCCACAACATTGACGCCATTCACCTATTTCAAGAGGCCAAAAAGCGTCATTTTTGCTAATAACCGTTAAATCATAATAAAAAATCAATTTTTCTGCATTTAAAGGGGATTCCATTGGTACCCAAAACGAAGTACCTCAAGCAACTGGTGTCTGGTGAGAAGTCCATTCTTGGCGGCCGACGAGTCCACTGCAATGGCTGTTATCTGACCGCCCTCCAGCACGAATCCCAGGTGGCCGGTGGCGTCTTTTCTCAACGTGAGCGTCCGCTCGAAGGGTCTAAAAAGTTGTATTTACGCCTCAAAACTCCAGTATATCGAAAAATGACAGTAACGAAAAAGAAAGGTTACAAAATTTTGAACAAAAAATGTGTTAACATAGAGTACGTACCTGTCTTTGACCCCGAGCACGATATTGTTGATTGGGGCGTCCCTGAGCATCTTGTGCACGCGCTCCTCGTCGATGCCCGCCAGACTGACGGAGTTAATCATGAGCACCTGGTCGCCGAACCTGAGGCCCCCCATGGCGGCCGCGCTCCCCTTGACGACCAGACACACGAACAAGCCCTTGTCGATGCTCCTCAACTTGAGCCCGATGCGGCCCTCGCCGTCCTTGCACAGCACCGCCAACCGGTTGACGAAGGGCATGGTCATGCTGGCCGTCGGCGACCGCAAATACATCTCCTCCACGCTCAAGTAGCGACGCTGCCCCAACATCGGCTTCGAGTCCGCCTTCGTCAAGGCCATCATCACTAATTCCTTTACTTATTTTATCAAAATTTCCTCAAAAACCTCCTCAAAATGCCTTAGAAACACGTTTTTAACTGAATCGAGCAGAATTCTACTATACTTCTGCGCGATTCTCTTTGGTCACCAAGAGAAGTGAGATTGAAGTGTGAAGAATAATCCTCTTTAATGTGGGATTTTTCGAGCACCTACACTGCATCTACTATGAAGTTCTCAAGTGTTTTGTCATGCCTATAGTGGCAATTAAGGGCACACAAATGCAAAAGCAAGCAGTAAAAGATAGAGAGCTTGTAGACAAAACAAAATATTTTATCACTTCTTTACTGCTTTCGTCGTCAAGGTAAAGAGAGTTTGAGTAACACCTGTGATCCACATCTGCCATCTTTAGTGCTTCTCTTACTGTTTCTTCTTGATGTGTTGTCTCGTATGTACTTACAATGTTTATCTTGAAACATAAAAATGTCTTCAGAAGATTATTTAGAGCAGTTTTTGTCGCTATGGAAGCCGAAAAGCTCCAAATCGAGTTTATAAAGCACATACAATTTATTGAGGACTTCATCTCCTAGTTGTCTGAAAGCCCCGAAAAGCTCTGCAGAATCCTTTTTCCTAAATTGTGCTTTCTGGGCATGTACTCGGCCAGAAGCAGTTCCACCTTGTTCACCTTCATTTATTACGTAACAATTCATAAAAGGCCTTAAGTACTTATTTTAAGCATTTTGATAGAATTCGATTAGTAAAGTGCTTTTTTTTCGCATGTTTTTCTTAGTTCTTTTCCTTTTTTTGTGGCACCGCATTTCGCTCATCTGTGAAGCCCATTTTAAACATATCTTAGTCCATGTTCAATGGGCCAATGGCATTAAATGGCATTTCTGTTATTCTTTTACCGTTCTTAATTAAGAACGGTATACACGCTGTACACAACCACGTCCGTGACACAACGTATGTAGCTGATCTATTGCGAAGATGTCAGCTGCACTTTTTGGCGGGAACTCAGCTGCAGTGGCGTGTAGTATTTACTATTTGTTATAGTCACTGTCTGTACCTCATTTCACTTCTGCTCCAGACAACACGGCGGCCCTATAAGGTGAAAATTTGCGAAAAAAAAACTTACATTAGATTGTTACTTATTAAAGCCATCAATTCTTTTTTAACCATACATCAATTTAACATCATTTTTTCATTAGCCCCCAAAAAGAAAGGAAGTTTAGAAGGCAAGAAATGAACACTCGACTACACAAGACCTCGAGAATCTCGTGGCAACCGTTGCAAGTTGTCATGGCGCCGAAATCCGGCCAACTCTTCCCGGCTCTCGTCTGGTAAAATTATCAAAGAAAAAAGGCACTCAAAATCGCATTGAATGTGGTTAAATTGACTCGAATTTGATTTAAGTCCCAGTGATGACGGTGAGAAGGTCCTAAGGCGTCTCGGCAGAAATGAGAAGAATCACATTTGCGTGCAGTTCCTGGACGAGCAGTGTAGCCGCGAGTTCGTGGACACGGAGTCGATCGTGCTGGTCGAGGACTGGCGTCAGTCGTGCCGGAGCGATCGTGCCGGAGCAATTGGGCGCCAGAGTCGCTCGCAGTCGAGACTCGACAGCGCGCTGCAGAGGGCGGAGGAAATCGCGAATTACAGCAGGGAGCAGAGAGAAGAATTGATTGTGGAAACCAAGGACAAAGAGGAAACCGAGGATGACAGCACAGAGAACAGCAATAATGACAAAAGTGCGAAAATCGAGGAGGACGGCGACTACACCACGCCGAGTTCGCAAAGCTCCACTAGTACTGAGGAAGAAGAGAATGGTGAGACGCCAAACAAGAAGAGGAGAAGGGATGATGAGACGGAGATGAAGATAAAAGAGCCAAAATTGTCTGAGTACGAGCAACTTCGACTGCGAAACATTGCTGAGCGCCAGGAACTGATGCTTCAGTTAGGCATTGCTCAAGACAAGAAGAAACTTGTGCAAGCGCAACAGAGAACGGTGAAAACTGCGACTAAGTTCAATAATAATAACAACTCTTTAACGAAGAAAAAGAGTGTAAGTTTGCCTCCTCAATCCACTCGACGATCGGCGAGATTGCTCAAACTTCAAGTCTCGTGGGACGACACCAACTCCTCCGTTGCGTCGGAGAACGAGATGCAGTTCAGCGCTTCTTCCATTGAAGCGAGACAGGAGCCGCAGAGGAAAGTGCCTGAACGCACCTTGAATTTGGCCGAGTGCATTGGATTTGACGAGGAAAACGACGAGAATCTGATCTCGGCCAAAACCGTGCTGGAACAGTGCTTGGTCAAGGCCAAATTGGAGTCCAAGGAGGAGATCAAGTGCAGCTCTTACGTGGAGCAGAAGCATGCTGGCTTGGAGGAATATATGCGATCCCTGGAAGAATATCGAGTAAAATCGAAATTGAATTCTTACTTATTCTTAACTAATTTATGCTAAAAATGGGAAATTTTAAAATTTGACTTTAGGTGAGTCACGTGGCCAAGGTGACGCCGACCCGCATCAGCGCGCTGGCGCTGCACAACACGGAGCCGCTGGTGACCGCGGCCGACAAGCGCGGACACGTGGCCCTCTTCAACGTGGCCAACGCCAGCAATGGATCTTTATTGCTCTCCAATGTGATTAGAACAAAAATATATATCTTTTTAGTTTAAACGATGTTAAAAAAAACCTTGAATTTCTAAAGTTTTTAAACATTTTTCTTTGTCTAGATCCACGACGGCTTTGTGCGCTGTCTGAAGTTCGACTCGCACCACTCCGAGCTTCTGCATTCGGCCAGTTATGACGGAAGTCTGCGATCCTTCGATATTCCGAGCCAATCGTCTAATCTTTCCTACATAGATTCGGATTCTGTGATTTCCTGGATTGCTCAGAGCGAAAAATCTCAGTACTGGTTGGGATTCGGGGCCGCCAGCACAATCGGCTTAGTCGACGCTCGTGCTTCTAACACGAGTTTGGTGCAGAAATTCAAAGCTTTCGATTCGGGAGCCGTGAAATGCGTCGATCTGCACCCCACCAAACCGCATTACTTGCTCGCTGCCTCCGGATTCGGACCCATGTTCATCTTTGACACTAGGAAAATCGCCAAGACCAGCAACCAACCCAGTATTTAACACGATCAATATCTTTTTGAAATATTGTTTTTATTTCTTTCTGCTCATTTTTTAACGTTCTTTTGCCTGGAAAAGCCATAGAACTTGTTGGGCACAAGCGCAGCGTGGAGTCGGCGTTCTTCTCGCCCTGTCTGGGCAACCAGGTTTGCTCGTTGTCGCACGACAACACCATCAAGGTGTTCGACACCTCCAGCCTCGACTCGGACACGGTCTGCTTCGAGCACAGCCTCACCCACGACAACCACACGGGTCGGTGGCTGACTCCGTTCAAGGCTCGTTACCATTCTTCCAGAGACGACGTTTTCTTCTCGGGGAGCATGAAGTCGCCCAGACAAATCGACGTGTTTGCCTCAAATTCGCACAGATTCGCGTTGATCGACGACAATTTAGACACCGTGCCCTGTTTGGTCGAGGCCCACGCCAATTTGGAGATGATCGTCGGCGCCAATGCCAGCGGAAAGATCTTCGTATTCCAGGCCAACCAATTCAAAGATGATTAGTAACAGTATACGTAGTCCTTTATTAGCAAGCATCATAGAGGGGCTTTAAAGACTTTTTAATAGTTTCCGAAAACGATATCTTTGAGAGGATTTTAAGCCGAATTTGAATATTCTCAATCCCTCTTATTCGTCGACTTAATTGTACTTGTACTTGTTTTGGTGTCTTTTTTGCAGTAACTTAAAAGGTTTCTTTAAATTTGAGTGTCAGTATTGTCTCAAGCTGTCTTCTGATGTCAGTGCCAAGATTTGCGTTTTTCTCACGAATTCTCAGACCCTTCAATACTCCCTCTACAAATGCGTAAGTTATTAAAGTTATAAAGTTATTAAAATTTAATGGTAGCAGTGAGTATAGAGCAAAAATGGCCATTTCTCAAACATTTAAGTGGTTCAAGTTACCTCCCTAAAAACGTGTTTCTTTTATGTGTACTTTTTTGTGATTTTTGCCTCCTAACTTCTCGCATTTCCCAATTTGTATCCTCCAACACGTGTTTCCATTTCTTTCAGAGCCTCTTTTTTCCCTCCAAGACGCCAAGACTGTGCACAGCAATGTTTTTTGTCCCTCGAAAAAAAAGCACTCTGTTTGCACATCTATCTGTGTAGGTCTTGGCCCTTTTTTGTCTGTGAACCAAATAAGAGAAAGCTTTCTATTGGCTCTGAACTCTTTGTATAGGGCATCTGTAAACACTGAGAGTTGGCCAACAATGAGAGAACCACCACTACAATGACTGCAAGCTTTCTTCTGTGGCGCCAAGCGATGAAATGAGAGATTGCCAGACATCCAATCCATCTATATATAGAACTCGTAGTACATAACATTATTGATGTATGATGTGTATGTACAATAATGAATGAATTAGGGCGTCATCTATGTACTTGTATGATGAGCATCGGATTGTTCTGACTTCTGTGCCCACTGGGCCGACGCCATCACGGATCGTTGGGTCATGTTAGCAAGACGGGAAAGCAGATCCAAACCACCTTACATCTCATCTCGTATTTAGTCACTTGTACTGTAGTGTAATACACTTACTACAATGCATTCATTCATTCCTTGATTACCAAACTTCTCTCCCTCTAATTGCAGAGCGAAGAAAGTCCTGAAAAAAGAGGCAAATTGCCTTGGGATGCAAAGCAGAGTCGAGTCAACTTGGCAAATTAATCAAACTCAAGTACCTATGTGCACTTACTTAATTCCCTTTGACAAAAGCTTTCTTTCTTGGCCAATTGATGGTTGAAAGCCAAGCAAGCATAAATGAAATTGTATTAAGAAACAGGGCGAAATTTACTGGAAGTATGTAAGAGATGTCCATAAAAAAGAAGCCTTTCCTA
>JAOXNJ010185313.1:0-20470 GCA_028566655.1 Metis holothuriae
TCTGCACTGCCGATTTCGCTCCAGCAGCCCTCGGCGCTCTCAATCTATCAGCTCTAACTTTATTTAAAATGCTCTAACTAGCAAACCAGCCTATTTCTGTTTGCTTGACTCCATAGAGCCTTCCTAAGAATCTAGCAATGACCATGAAAAAGTAGGCATTGATGGGGGCGATAAGCAAGAAGGGAAGAAAGGAGTTCACCTCGCTTAGGTAGCCAGAAATGAGCTGCACAAAGGTAAGTAAAAAGAGAATGAGTAGAAGATACCAACTTTGCGGCATGGAGCGCCAAAAGAGTTGCAGCACATTGTGTGGCAGTAAGCCTTGAAAAGTTCCTAGAAAACTCATCGCAAGCATGGAGAAAGCTAGGTAGCTGCTGCCGAAAAAGTAAATCAACAAGTACAAGAAAAGTGCGGTCTCTTTGCTGATTCCCTCCTCTAGATCTCTTTGCAGCATGAGCCCCGAAGGGTTTTGCTCATACTCCATTTGGGCGACAAAAAAGCAAGGCAAGACAAGCAAGAGAAAGCCAAGAAAGCCAAAACGCAGTAGCGGCACGACCAAGTCACTGCCTGTATCGGAGAAATCTGGCCATTCAGGTGCGAGCTGCGGCATGTTGATGGAGTTCATCATGATGTTGCAGCACATGCCAATAATCATCGCCCAAACAATGATGCCTGCGAGCCAACCCAAGATGGGTACCAGCCAAACTGCGCCAATGATGGTGGTTAAAATGACGCTGATGAGCAGCATGTACTTGCCCCAGCCTCGGAAGGGATAGCTCAAGGCATCGACGAGTAAGTTTTTCGGATAGGGTAAGTCGGGAGCTTGCGGGGCACCCATTGCCACGGGTTCGGGGTCTTGGGCAGGCGTTGCGTAGGGTGAGGCTTGTTGATCCGAAGATAAGTTTTCTTGCGAAGGTGGGTGCTGACTGGCTTGATTAGGGTCAAGAGATTGCTGATTCTCACTCATGTCTTGTTATTGTAGCAAAAAAGAACTGTCTTTGGCTATGATAATTTGAGCTTTGTTTTCTAAATCTGGGTGGAAAAGACTCAAACGACGGCTTGTCTGGAGACTGCGCCCTACCGAAAAGTTTACACCATCTAAATCCTCACTGCGCCTTAAGCGCCTCTGCGAGATGCAGCATTGAGGTTGCGATGATAGCCAGAAACTGGCGGATGGAGAGGGATTCGAACCCTCGGTACCCTTGTGGGGCACACTCGCTTTCCAGGCGAGCCCGTTCGACCACTCCGGCATCCATCCAAAAACGGGACTATCATAGTGCCCCTAGTTGAGGGGAAAAGCAAGTTCTTTTCTAGAGCTCATTCGCCAATGAGCCTCTTGAGCAATCTCTAGCTGAAGTCAGGCTCTGTGAAGCTCTACATCATGCCAAGCTTCATGCGTCCTTCTTCGGTAATCATGTCTTGATTCCAAGCGGGCTCCCAGACGAGTTCAACTTCGGCATCGTCAATGCCTTCGACAGCGCGAATGCGGCCTTCTGCATCAGCTGCAATGGTAGGACCCATGCCACAGCCGGGAGCGGTGAGGGTCATTTTCACATTGACTTTGCGCTTGTCATCTGTTTCCTCCAGGATGCAGTCATAGACTAGGCCAAGGTTGACGATGTCTACGGGGATTTCGGGGTCATAGACTCCTTTGAGTGCTTCCCAGGCTGCGCCTTCGAAGTCTCCCGAGGCAGCTTTTTCTGAAATGGCGTCCTTTTTTTCTTCTTTGGTCGCAATTTGTTCTCCTAGGGCATCGGCATTTTCTTTGCTGATGCGCGCTAAGCCTTGGCTGGTGGCCACCGTGTAGGTTCCGCCGAGGCTTTGGGTGACGACAACGGGTGTGGCCGCAGGCAGGGTCACAGGATCGCCAGAGGGAATTTGAATGGCTTCGACTTCGCGCACCAGTTGAATTTCACGATGTTGCATGCGTATTGATAGCCGACATGCATGGCTTCCGCAAGAGCAAGAAGGTTGAAATTACTCCCTGTCTTCTGGCTTGAGTTGGGGGAAGAGCACCACATCGCGGATGGTGGAGGCTCCGCTGAGCATCATCACCAAGCGGTCAATTCCTAAGCCGATGCCACCTGCAGGGGGCATGCCGCTTTCCAGCGCTTCGACGAAGGCCTCATCGGCGGCCTGTTCTTCTCCGCCACTTTGGGCGGCGAAGCGCTCGCGCTGCAAGTCGGGGTCGTTGAGTTCAGAGTAGCCGGGGGAGAGTTCCATGCCGTTGACGACTAATTCGTAGACTTCGATGGTCTCTGGGGCGTCGGGCGTGGTTTTAGCCAGCGGAATGAGTTCGCTGGAAACGCGGGTGACAAACAGCGGGTCAATGGCCTTTTCTTCGACGAGTTTTTCAAAGACTTGCTGGGTGACTTCGTAGTCTTCCAGTTCAGAGCTGATTTCTAGCTTCAGCTCTTCTTGAGCGCGGCTGCGGCGGGCCTCTGGACTAAGGGTAAACCAGTCTTCACCGGCCACTTCACGCACGAGATCTTGGTAGTCGGCGCGACGCCAGGGACGGGCGAGGTTGACGGTGTGGGTGTGCTCGCCGGCTTCGTTGTACTGAGGAAGTTCTAGGCTGCCGCAGAATTCTTGCGCCAATTGGCAGACGAGTTCTTCGATGAGTTCGGCCATTTGCTCAAAATCGGAGCCTGCTTGATAGGCTTCGAGCATGGTGAACTCGGGGTTGTGGCGGCGGGAGATGCCTTCGTTGCGAAAGTTGCGGTTGAGTTCAAAAATGCGGGTGAAGCCGCCGACAAGCAGGCGCTTAAGGTATAGTTCGGGGGCAATGCGTAAGGTTAGTGGCAGTTTAAGCGCGTTGTGGAAGGTCTCGAAGGGTTTGGCCGCCGCACCACCTGCCTGCTCTTGGAGCATGGGGGTTTCGACTTCGAGGTAGCCGTGTGATTCAAAAAAGCGTCGTGTGGCGGAGATGACTTTGGAGCGCAGGACAAAACGTTGGGCGCTTTCTTCGTTGGATATCAAGTCGAGGTGACGGTGGCGGTAGCGAGATTCGCGATCACTTAAGCCATGAAATTTGTCGGGCAGGGGGCGTAGGGACTTGCTCAGTGGAGTGAAGCTAGTTACGCGCACGGTGGGTTCTTCGGTGCGGGTGAGGAAGGTTTCGCCCACGATGCCAACCCAGTCTCCGCGCTCCAGGCATTTCCAGATTTGCCATTGCTCTTCGCCCGCTTGCTCAATTTCTTTGCGGCTTAAAAAGCCTTGAATGCGGCCTTGCACATCGCCAAGTTGGAAAAACTGGCTTTTGCCCATGTCGCGCAGGCCGAGGATGCGGCCCATCAGCCGTACTTGCTGGCCTTCGCTGAAGTTGGCTTTCAGTTCCGCTGCTGTGGTGGTGGTCTCAAATCGCGCACCGAAGGGGTCCACGCCAAGCTCGCGCAGGCGGGCGAGCTTGTCCCGGCGGACACGAATTAGCGAAGCCAAGTCAGAACTTGGGCCAGAGGGCTGCTCAGAGGCAGGCTGCTCAGAAGTCATGGGAGCAGGGAATTGGGTGTCAGAAATTCATGCCCGAAGTTACTTGGGGCATAGGAATCATAGGCAGGTAGATTCTAAAGCAGATATCAGCTTAGATTAAGCCAGCTGCTTTGAGAGTTTTATAGGCACCGTTTTTGGAGATGGTCTTGAGCGCCTTCGCAGAAAGCTTGACTTTGACGGTGCGGTTGAGTTCTGGCACGAAAATGCGTTTGGTCTGCAAGTTGGGCTCGAAGGTGCGCTTGACGGTTTTGGTAACATGCATGCCGATACCGCCTTTTTTCTTGGCCAAACCGCTGCGGTGAATGCGACGACCAGCGCGAGGGCGTTTTCCAGTGATTTGACAGACTTTGGCCATGGTAGAGAAAAGTGGTTAAAAAAAGTGGTGCTAAAAGTGGTGCTAAAAGTGAGCAATTGAGGGCGCAATCAGTGCTTGGCAGCGAAGGATGAATGGTAAGCTGCATTCAGCAACTTCATCTGCTTTAGTCCCTCAAGCTGAGGAGAAAAGGGCAGTTAATATAATGAAAGTCCTGCAATTAGTCAAGAAGTTTTCGAGAACTTAAGCCCAGATTATGCAATAGAATCGAGGAAATGACGCCGATCCCTGCAATAATCAGGCCGTCCACCAATTTTGCACCTTAGAGGGTGGGGTTAGGAGCAAAATGGGCGTTGAGACCTGATTCTTATTGGCCTTGGCGCATTTCCTAGAAGATTATCATGCATTAAGGGTGTCTCTAAATACCTGCTTTTAGTCGATAGCGCAGCAATTTTTTTCACTGCCGAGGAAAAGACAATCCTTGGCGGCTCCAAGTGATACCGAGGATTGTCATCAACGAAGCCAGAGGAAAAAAGGGCAAGCTAGCGGCAAAATGAGGTATTTAGAGATGCCCTTAACTGGGTTAAAGAATTTCAAGGACTTTGGAGATGTAGAGAGGGCTGTTGGGATTATTAGGATCGAGTGGCTCTAGCAACACGCGAAGGGGAAGTGGAGGGGGAGGAATGAGTTCTCCGTAGGCATTTAAGACGGGTTCTGTGAGCAAGGGAAGAAGCTGTTTTGCTGCTTCACTTTCTCTAATGAGCAGTGCCATGCCCTCTGCTGTTGCTTCTTCCAGTGGGGATTTACGCACTTCGATCACCTCGCCAAATTCAGTGAGGTGTTGGTAGGTATCTCCATGCAGGGCGGGGCGCAAGCAGATGAACGCGCTGGCCTTGCGACTGATGCCGTTAGGCTTCTCGAGATAGGTTTTGAGGCCGCCCTGAGCTTGACTTAGCAAGGAGTGCGTGTCAATGAGGGGAGTTGATGAATGGGTGTGCTTGGCATCGCGCAACCAGAGAAAGAGGCTTTTTCCCTCGGGGGCAAGCAGCATCAAAGCTTGGGAACTTGTTTGCTTGACGCCTGAATAGTCGATGAGTTTTTGCTTAGATTGGGCGATTTGCTGGCAGATTTGACTCTGTTCTTCTTCTGGGAGCTGCAAAAAAAGCTGCGGATAATCCAAGTAGGAGAGAAGATCGCTTGGGCTGCTAATTTGCGCTAATTCATCGAGCCAATCAAAGAGAATGAGTTGCTTGTTGTTGTCGGAAATGAGTGAGTTGGTATCAATTTCCAACAAATCATCCCAACTTTCAGTTTTCTCTGGGGGTGGGCCTAGGTGGAGAATGGGAGTGATGCTTGCAGATTGCAGATTGGTTATTTGTGCTATGGTTTGTTGAGCTTCGGGTTCTGGTTGGTTGAGTTGTAGGGGTTTTTGGGCAGCTAGAGAATGCAAAACTGGCTCGCTATTGAATGTAGGGCTCAAACTGAGGTTGGGCCTTGGAGTTGCTTTTGAAGTGAGTCTTGTGTGTGGATCAATTTTCGTGGTTAACTGTTTGTTTAACTGCTGATGAAGCGACTTATGCCAAGGGCTTGATTGGGCAATTTTCGTATCTACAGCCTTTTCAACTTGTGGAGAGTCTGAAGCGAGGGAAGTGGAGCTTTTCGACTGAGTTTCTTGTCTTTTAGTAGAGTTTTCCTTGGGTGCTCGAAGGGTAAGGTTTTGTTCGGGCGTGAATTGAGTAAGCGCCAAATTTGTGTTAGTTGCTGTGGGCAATCCCGCTATCTTCATGTTTCGAGCAGCTAAGGTCTGGGATAATTCTGCGTTTGGGGAGAGCGCATGGAAACTCAAGCTGAACAGGAGAAACAGACAGGCAACCTGGTAACTTTTTCTGGCCTGAATAAACGGAAGAACCTTTTTGGGCCTTGATTTGGCTGAGTTTAGTTTGGCGGAGTTGCGCTTCTTGTTTACTCTGGTCCTTGTTGTTTTGGGGGGCTTGTAAAGATTTTGCGAGCTGATTTGATTGCCTTTTCGATAAACTTTTCGTGAGGACTTTTGAGAACGACTGGTTCTCCTTTGCTGGTGAACTTTGCTTGAGCTTTTATTGGAGCCCTTGGTAGAGAGCTTTTGAGACCCTTTGCGGGAGGGCGATTTTTGATTGATTCTTTTTTGGTTGTGTAATTCTGGTGTTTTTTTAGTCGGCTGCGACGGTTTCTTGGGCTTTCTTTGCTTAGCTTTCTTTGTGTTTTTTGTTTTGTCTGTCTGCTTAGCTATCCTGTTAGGTTTTGGGCTAAGAGCTGAGTCTTGGGGAGTAATTTTGGGATTGGGGGCTTCTGAGGTGGTAGGGGAGGAGGGGGGTAAACTTTTATCTACTTGCTCAGTCTCCTGCGCTACACTCTGCTTAACTTCTTGCTCGGCATAAACTAGCTCATTCTCTTTTGGAAGAATGATTTCTCCTTGGCAGCAACTACAGGCTACAGTTTGGCCAGCAAAGGCTGCTGAGCTTTCCTGCTGTGCATTGCAATGAGGGCAAATATATTGGATAACTACCTCATAGCTGACCTCAGAATTCTGAGAAGCTACTGGGGTAGTTTGAAGCGACATGGTGTTTAGGAAGGTTGATACTTTTTAGAGGCCTAGTGGAAGCTATCGAAGATTTTACTCGAAATTTGATAAATATAGGAATTTGCCCAAAGAATGCCAAGATGGTGACGATGGAAGGCAATTTACTCCTAAGTCAATACAATGTGTTCATCTTATTAAATAGAATTTAGGAAAATGAGTCAATCCTTTTTTGGAAATTTTTTTGCTTTCTCTAGCGGGAGCCTCTAAATACCTCCTTTTGACTCCAGCTTGCCCTTTTTTCCTCTGTCTTCGTCAAAGCTAAATCCTTGGTATCACTTAGATAGCAAGGATTAGCTCCTCCTCAACAGAGAAAAAAATTGCTGCGTTGTAGCCTAAAATGAGGTACTTAGAGACTCCCTAGCTTGTGCAGCAAAGTTGCTGGCATACGATTTTTTAGGCAATCCTGAGGGCTTCTTGGTAGATGCTGAGTAGGGCTTCTGTTGAGCTTTGGCGGGAGAATTTTGCGCGCACTTCCTGAGCTGCTTGGTGGCTCATTTGTTGCCATTGCTGGGGATTTTGGGCGAGCTGGAGCAGATTCTGGGTGAGGCCTTGATGGTCTTTTTCTTCAACGAGAAGTCCGCTTTTTCCTTCGGTGACGGCTTCGGGGATGCCGCCGTGGCGGGTGGCGAGTACGGGAAGTCCGGTGGCCATGGCCTCCAACATCGCGTTGGGTACGCCTTCTTGATTTTGGTCTGCGGTGATCTGGCTGGGGTGGAGTAGCAGATGGCTCTGGGCGTAGAGTTGGTTGAGCGCCTCTTCGCCTAAGAAGCCTGCCCAGTGGATGTTTGCGGATACTTTGAGTTCGTCTGCTTGGGTTTTGAGGCTCTCTTCTAGAGGGCCTTCACCTGCGAGGGTGAGCTGGGCCTTGGGGAAGTGTTGGAGGAACTCTGCGAAGGCTTTGAGGGTGGTAGGGAGGCCTTTTTTCTCGATGAAGCGACAGGCCTGGACGAGTTTCCAAGCTCCGTCTTGTGGTGCTTCTCGTTCTTGGAAAGGGAATTTCTCTAAGGGGATGCCGGTGCGGTTGAGGCGGATGTTTTCGGGCGGGGCGCCTAGATCGAGCAGGCGTTGTTGTAGGGACTCTGAGCGTGCGAGTAGCAGGGGGCAGCTTTGGAGTAGTTCACGCAGTTTTTCTTCGTAGCCAGGTTGGTTTTTGCGTGGTTGCACATCCATGCCGTGAAAGCTGACCACGGCTTTGCCGCCTTCTGCCTGCCATCGTTTGAGGATGGGGAGTAGGTGGACGCCGGTGTGGCCGAAGTAAACATGCAGCAGCTCTACTTGGCGACGCTTGAGAATGTTGGCCAGTACTTGGTATTCGCCTCGGTAGATGATGGGGGCTTCTTGCTTGAGGTATTTGAGGTAGAAGCGGCGCAGGAAATTGGAGCGCAGGGGCGGCTGCACTTCGATGTCTTCAAAGGGGTAGCGGGCTGCTTCGCGTCGCTCTTTGCAGATGACGAAGTGCTGAAAATCGGGGCAGGCATCGACAGCGGTGATTTGCCGATAGATGTGCAGCATCTCGGGCTTTAAAAAGGTGGTGCAGTAGCTGGCGAGGGTGGGCATGGGATGAGAAGCGTGTCAGTTTTGAGCTAGTGAAGTGCTCAATTTTGCTTGAATTTGTTCGGCGAGGGCTTGAGCGATGTGCTGGTTTTGGCTGGGGATACTCAGCAAGGGAAGTTTGGCTTGAGAGCAGACTTGGAGGAACTCTTGTTGTTGGAATTGCTCTTCAAGATTGCTTTGGGCTGGGATGAGCTGGATGGCGAGTAAGGGGCTGAAGTCACTGGGGTTAAGCAAGAGGAAGTCGAGAATCTGCTGAGTGGGGCTGGGAGCTGGGGGTTGGGGCGCAGAAGGCTTGAGGGCAGCTGGGCTTTCGGTTCTGCTTTGTTGAAGGATCTGACTCAAGGGTACTTTGGCGACGATGAGTTGTTTGCCAGCGATGGCTTCTTGCAAGCTAAGTAAGAAGCGTGCTTCGGAGGCGGAAAAGAGGCTGTCTTTTTTTTGCCATAAGGGCTTTTGTTGATCTAGCTCTTGAGGCTCTGAGCGCTGGTCTGATTGGTGAAGTTCTTGGGGTGGTGGATTTTCTCTAGCTAAATGATTGTTGTGTGAAACAGACTTTGGTTGGGAATTGCCTAGTTGCTTGAAAAATAGAGCCGCACCGATGAGCAGAATGAGGCCGAGCCCTGCGTAGATGATCAATTGGAGGGTGTCCGCGAAAGCAAGCATGAAAGAAATATTCGAGCCGTCTTCTAAGTAGCTCATTTCAGTCTCTAGCGCAGCCATTTTTTTCTCTGTTCTCCATGAGGAACGCCTTGGTCATCGAGGCGATTGACTAGCTGGCCTTAATTTGAGTTATTGCACCTTGCTTAACTCTGGCATTTGTGGCTTAGTTTTAAACCTGTGAATTTCTTTTCTCGATTGCTTCTCTCCTTGTTTAGCCTCGCTGCTTGTCTGGCTTTGCTGGCTTGTGCTGGTGCTGGAAAATCAACTACTGCGCGGCCCTTGAATGCGGTCCCCGTTGGGTCGCTGACGATGCTGGAGGGTAGTCTTAATGAGGTGAACACCAAGTTTATTGTCGACACCGGTGCCCCAACGACACTCTTGGCCTTGCAGGAAGCAGAGCGTTATGGAGTCGAGGTAGGGCGAAAGGTGGGCAAGAGCGGCGGCTTGGGAGGCATCACTTCTCGCTTCGTGGGGGTGATTGACTACTGGAAATTTGCTGGCCGCGAAGGCGGGCCGACTTATATTATGCTGCAAAATATGCCCTTTGCGGATGAAGCTGGCGGTCCTGATGGGCTTGCGGGCTTGGATTTGTTGCAGGGTTTGCAGGTCATCATTGATTACAGCAAGCGCTTGGGCTATGGCGAATTGCTGGTGGATAGCGATGGCTCAGGTAGCCGCAGTTTGCGGCGCAAGGCGCAGGCTCAGGGCTGGCGTGCGGTGCCGCTCTCGCGAGTTGAGGGCGAGAGCTATCACATGATGCCTGTCGTGTTGGCTGGACAAACGCGCAACTGGATTGTGGATACAGGGGCACAGCGAGGCTTGATTACTAGGCAATTTGCTGATGAATTGGGCATTCCATATCGGCGCACCAGAAACCGCATTATTGGCGCGACGGGCTTGATGGAGGGCTCCTTGCAGGCGGATAAGCAGCGCGTCGGTTTGCCGAATGGGGATGGGGTGTTGACAAATTTGATCGTTTTGGAGCCGCAGACTTTGGGGCTCCAGCCACCGAAGTCCATTCGCTATGGGCTTATCGGCGTGGATGTGCTCAATGCTGCGGGAGCAATTTACGATATCGGCAATGCAATTTTGTATCTGCCGCCTGTGCCGCGTGGTTGAGATGGATGAAAACTAAAGGTGAGATGAGTTCTTGGTCTGAGTTAATCGCAGAAGTGAATCGCGGGCAGAGCTTGTCCGAGCAGGCTGTGCGCTGGGCGGCGTCGGCTTTATTGGATGGGCAGGAGGATGCGGTTGCGAAGAAGGAGTTTTTGCGCGCTTCTTCAGAGCGCGGGGTGCGGGCAGAAGAAATTGCGGTGTTTGTGGCGGAGTTTTTGGCCGTTGCCCGTGATCCACAGGTCGTGGAGAGCGAATTTGAGCAGCCACTTTTGGATGTAGTGGGCACCGGTGGGGATCGGCTCGATTTGTTTAATGTTTCTACAACAACTCTGTTTGTGGCTACGGGAGCGGGCGCTTTGGGGGTGAAGCATGGCAACCGCAGCATTTCCTCAAAATCTGGTGGAGCGGATGTGCTAGAGCAACTGGGTGTGGATTTGAGTCTGCCGCCAGAAAAATTTCCTTCCTGTCTGCACGAGGCTGGCTGTGGCTTTTTGTTCGCCCCTGTTTACCATCCGGGATTTGCTCAGGTGGGGGGCATTCGCCGAGAATTGGCAGCGGAGGGGGTGAGTACCATGTTTAATTTGCTTGGGCCTTTGCTCAATCCGGCGCGGGTGGAGCAGATGCTTGTTGGCGTGGCAAGGCCAGAGTGGCTCGACTTGTATGCGGAAATTTTTCAGCGTTTGGGGCGGCGGCGGGTGCTGCTGGTTTGTGGCCAGAGTGAACGCGGTGAGTGGATGGATGAGGGCAGTGTCACTGGACCCACTCGCTGCGTGCTTTTAGAGGATGCTCAGCGGGATGAGTTTATTTTAGAAGCGGGCGAGTACGGCTGCAAAGCGGAGAGTTTGGAGCAACTGCGCGGTGGCGATGCTCAAGAGAACGCGCGTATTTTGCGAGCCTTGTTAGCGGGTCAAGAACGAGGGCCGCGGAGGGAAATGCTGGTATTTAATTCAGCCCTAGCTCTTCGCGCAAGTGGGCTGGTAGAGAACATTGAGCAGGGGGTGGCTTTAGCTCGAGAAACGCTTGATTCGGGTGCGGCCTTGGCCGCTTTGGAGCGCTTTGTTGGCTGGCATCAGAGCCAGTAATTTACCGTGATTTGCTGTGAGTGGCCTAGGATTCTGGCACTTCGCTAATGGTTTCTACTAGGGCGTCGGCAAGAACGCGAAGTTGATCGAGATCGCGGCGGGTGAAGTCGCGGGTGCGGGGTCGATCGAGAAGTTGTTCGAGGCTATTGAGTCCGTTGCTGACAGCTTGGATTTTCTCTGGCTGTTGCAGGCGGGGGATGATGAATTCGAGTTCGGCTTGGTAGTAATCGAGAATGTCAATGCGGCTTAAGTTTCTCACGCGCTCTGGCTCAAAAGGTTCTTTGAGGCTGTAGCAGCCGTATTGGAAGGCGCGCAGCCAGCCACCTAGGCTGATGAGATGGGCGAGATCGACATCGCGCAATTCAACCATTTCGGCTTCGACATCTTCTTGGGTGGCAGTCAGGCTTTCTTTGAGTTCATCGCGGGAGCCCTCCGTGGCGTGCTGAATGAGGTTGCGAGAATGGCGTCGAACGCGCTCGCCTGTGCCTAGAGCTTCTGCGTGTTCGAGAATGTTGCGCCCGAGAGTCTCAATATCACCCATCTGGTTGGCCTGAACGGCGGCAAAGCCATCGGCAATGAGGATGCCCAAGTTGAGAGAAATTTGGCTGCGCTGGGGTGAAATTTCGAGTGCTTCTTCGCGGCGCAGTTCAGCGTAGGTGATGTTGCCTAAGTTATCCAGCTGGCTGAAAATGAGCTCGATGGAGGGAGCGGTGAATTCGTTGACCCCAAGTTCGGCTTGAAGAATGCGATTTTTGAGTAAATCTGCGGGAATGGGGTTGGTGCCTTCTTGAGCTTCTTGCTCTGAGGAATTGAGCGGCTCTGCGGCTTCAGGAGTGGTCACATTTTCTTGGGCGTGGCTGAGGGGCAGGCTTGTGGTAGCCCAGAGGCTCAAACTTGCCAAGGAAAGAAGGGTGGTGCAGGAGCAAAAGCGCATGATTTGCAAGGACAGTGAAACTTGTACCCATCTGAGAGCGAGTGCGAGAAGAAAATTCGTTTTCTTTTGCTGGGAGCTTTCTGCAGGGAGCATTTTTATGGTCTGATTGATTTTTTTGCCTTGGTATTAGCTTCTGTAAGGCAGCAGAAAACTCAGCCAAGCAAGAATAAAGGCGACGCCGCCTAGGGGAGTAATCCACGCAAGCCAGACATGGTCAATGAGGAAGCAAAAGGTGTAGAGCGAGCCTGAGAAGAGCAAAATGCCGCCCAAGAGTAGCCAGCTGCTCAGAGCGCGTCCAGAGCGCGCTGCGTAGAGGGCTAACAGGGCGTGGATGAGGTGATAAAAGGCAGCTGTTTCCCAAGTTTTGAGCCGATCCACTTCGCGCAAATGCTCTTCAAGTCCATGAGCCCCGAAGGCACCGAGGCCAACTGCGGCGGCGCCGGCGATGGCAGCTAGCGTGGCTGCAAGGCCGCCTGAGTGGCGCGAATTTGAGCGAGGCCCAGAGGCCTGAAGAACGGGTAGGGAGTCCATAGCTGCTAGAAGATAGTTTAGGGCACCTCTAAGAACCTACTTCTGTCATCAACTTGCCCTTTTTTCCTCTATCTTCGTCAGAGACAAATCCTTGGTATCACATAGGATAGCAAGGATTGTCTCCTTCTCAATAGAGAAAAAAATTGCCGCGTTGCTGCCTAGAACTAGGTACTTAGAGATGCCCTTTAGTTTAGCAAAGTATTTTTAAAAAAGCTAGTTCTAGATTTAAGGGCATCTCTAAGAACCTAACTTGAGGTTTCAACGCAGCAATTTTTTTCTCTGGTGAGGCAATGACTTTTTCGCGCCATCCTTGAGATACTTAAGTATTGTCATCAACGAAGCCAGAGGAAAAAAGGGCAAGCTGAAGCCCAAGGGAGGTGCTTAGAGGTGCCCTTAACCCAAACTATGCATTGGGCTTTTTCTCAAGTCTAAATGCCTAGTTTGGGTTTAAGCGTAGGCTTGCTTTTGTTGCTTAGCATGGCTAAACTTGGCGCTATGCAAGAATCTCAACCAAAGCGCCGAGGCTTGAAGCGCATGATTGCTGGTTTTGTGATCTGTTTACTGGGGACTCCTTTGGTCGTTATTTTAAGCATGCTACCAGTGATTCAGGCTTCGCGCACGGTGGAGACAGTACAAATGCTGGCTCCTGGGGAGCAAGAATTTTCCTTGGAGAAGGTGAAGAAGCCGATGAAGTACTATCTCTGGAATGAGTATGAGGGTAGTTTTGAGGGCAAGCTTTATCGCAGTTCCGAAGAATTGCCTAGTGGCTTGCAGTTTCAGGTATTTGATGCTCAAGGCAAGGAACTGGAGGTAATCTTTGATAGTTCGACAACTTCTGAGAGTAGCGCAGGAGTGAGTAAAAAGAGCATCGCTTTTGTGCGCGTAACTGGGCCTCTGGAGGGGCGCATTGTGGTGCAAGCCCAGGAAGAGCAAGATGTAGAGCCGCGGGTGATTGGTTTTGCGCCTTCGCCCTTTCGTCATATCCCGATGATTCTACTTAGTGTGGGGCTTACTGTGTTGACGATTTTGTTGGGAGGCGTGTTGGCTATTTGGGGTTTTGTGCTTTGGGGGGTGAAGAGTACTAAGCAGGTTTAGCTCAAAGGAGCGTGGGCATCTTGCCCCCGAAAGTACCGAAAGCTACTTGGCTTCTTATACCAATGGCAAAAACAGAATATAGGACACCTCTAAATACCTCATTTTGACGCTAGCTTGCCCTTTTTTCCTCTGGCTTTGTCGGTGACAAATCCTCGGTATCACAAACGATAGCGTGGATTGTCACCTTCGCGCCAGAGAAAAAAATTGATGCGCTATCGCCGAAAAGCAGGTACTTAGAGATGCCCTAAAATTAGGTTCTTAGAGATACCCTAGATTAAAAAAGCTCATTTTCGCGCACAGGGATGTCCGCGCTCCCTTGGGTTAAACTAAATCACTATTGCCCACGCTTTGGCTGGGGCGGCTGCTGAGTTCTTTGGCGTGATTGATAATGCGCTCTTCTTGGCAATCAAAGCGGTAGCTGTGGCAGTTTGGGCAAATCGAGGTTTGTCTGGAGACGATGGAAAAGCAGCCTTCGCAAACTTTGTAATCGCTGGGGGAGGCGATGATTTCTTGCGCTTGTTTGATGCGCTGCTGGAGTTCGAGACTCTGTTCCATGTATCAACTTGTTGCAAGTTTGATGCCAAATCAAACTGGAAAAACACTCTACCGATGGGAAATTTACCTAGCTAGGTAATTAGCCCTGCAAATCTAGCCAAAGTTAGAAACTTCGGCGATGTCCGTTGGTGGACTTAAGCGGCGGCGGCAGCGCGTGCTGCGGCGCGGCTTTTGAGGCGATTGGCGGCATTTTTGTGCAGCACATTGCCTTTGGCGGCCTTGTCCACGGCCTTGAAGTAAAGACGCAAGGCTTCTTCGATGTGATCTTGCTTGCCAGCCTCAATGGCGCTTTCGAGCTCACGCTTTTGCAAGCGGATGCGACCACGCACAACACGGTTGCGTGCGGTGCGTGTCTTGGTTTGGCGAACGCGTTTTTCGGCTGAGCGGATGTTAGGCATAGTGGATGCTAAGAAATTTGAAGGTTGTAAAGATGTCCTAGATGATGAGTTTAGTCAACTGCTTTCTTGGATTAAGGGGCAAAAACTTTGAGATTGAGTCTGGGGGTAGAGTGAGTTTTTAGGGTTGGACTGTCAATATCTCAGCGCCTCTGCGCCTCTGCGGGAGACGAAAAGGGGAAGTTGGCAAAGGCAGGGAATTAGTTCAACTGACTTTGGCTAAAGCGTGGAGCAGGGTCTGGTGGAGGCGGATGCCTGCTTCGAAGTTTTCGACAGGAAAGTGCTCGTTGGGGGCGTGGATGTTGGCATCGGCGAGGGCTAGGCCGAGAAGGAGAACTTCGGCTTTGAGGGCTTCTCCCATGGCGGGGATGATGGGAATGCTGCCGCCTTCGCGGATGAGGGCGACTTCCTCGCCGGGGAAGCTGGCTTGGAGGGCTTGTTGGGCGGCTTGACCCCAGGGTGAGTGGGGGTTGCTGAGGTAGGCTGGGCCGTGGTGGCCGCGCTCGATTTTGAGGCTCACGCCTGCGGGGCAGTGCTGCTTGAGGTGGGTTTCGAGCAGGGTGAGGATCTCTTCGGGCTGTTGTTCGGGCACGAGTCGGCAGCTGAGTTTGGCGCTGGCTTGGGAAGGCACGATGGTTTTGCTGCCTTCGCCTTGGTAGCCGCCCCAGAGGCCGTTGATTTCTGCGGTGGGGCGCGCCCAGAGGCGCTCGTAGCTGCTTAAGTTGGCTTCGCCAGTGGGCTCGGCTCCAGTGAATTCGCGAATGTAGTCTTCGCCGTTTTCAAGCTGCCCCCAAGCTTCGAGTTCCCACGCGGCGGGGTCCCTCACGGCGTCGTAGAAGCCTTCGACAGCAATCTGGCCTTGCTCGTTGTGGAGGCTGGCGATGAGTTGGGCGAGCGCGGTGGCGGGGTTTTGCACCGCTCCGCCGAAGACGCCGCTGTGCAGGTCTGAGCTGGGGCCGCGCAGGGTGAATTCTAGGCAGGCGATGCCGCGCAGGCCATAGCCGAGGGTGGGTTTACCGGGGGCAACCATGCCGGTGTCAGAAACGGCGATGACATCACAGGCGAGTTCCTCTGCGTGGGTTTCGAGCAAGGCGCCGAAGTGGGGGCTGCCGATTTCCTCTTCGCCTTCGATGATGAATTTCAAGTTGATGGGCAGCTGGCCAGTTTCTTTGAGCAGCTGGGCCGCGCCCCAAAGGTGGGCGAAGATTTGGCCTTTGTTGTCGGTCGCACCGCGAGCGAAGATTTTTTCGCCGATGAGCTGGGGCTCGAAGGGGGGCGTTTGCCAGAGTTCTTCGGGGTCGGTGGGCTGCACATCGTAGTGGCCATAGACGAGTAGGGTGGGCTTGCCCTCTTGGTGAGGGGCTTGGGCGAAGACGGCGGGGTGCTGCGGGGTTTCCCAGAGTTGGGCTTCGAAGCCGGCCTCGGCAAGCCAAGTTTGCAGCCACTGCGCACAGGCGCGGCAGTCGGCGGCGCGGCTGGAATCGGTGGAGACGGAGGCGAAGCGTAGGAAGTCGAAGAGTTGGGCGAGGGAGTCGGTCATGCGTTGAGGAAGTGGGATACGCTTGTCGCTTATCGATTGGCGTGGAGACTTTAGAGGCCGTGGGTCTTGGGCTAGAGTCTAGAGTGTGTGCTTGAGTTGGGTGAAGCGCTCTTGGGCATCACTCCAGTTTTGGGTGGATTGCTCTGATTTGTTTGGCTCAAAAGTTTCCGTAGGGAAGCTGCGATTGACGATTTGACGAGCTTCATCGAAGTTGGCAACCTTGCCAAGGGCAACTAACTGGGTAATCAGGTTGCCGCTGGAAGTTGCTTCCATCGGGCCTGCGATGACGGGGCGCTGGCAAGCATTGGCTGTGGCTTGGTTGAGTAGGTCATTGGCACTGCCGCCGCCGCCGATATGAATTTGTTCGATGGGGGAATCAAGCAGGGCTTCCATGTCTTTGAGGGCTTTGCGGTAGCGCAGCGCGAGACTGTCGATGATGATGCGTGCAATGCGCCCGCGCTCGCTGGAAGCAGGGGCTTCTTGACCGGTGTTTTCTAGCCAGGAGACGATTTTTGAGGGCATGTTGCCAGCATCGCGGAAGTACTTGTCATCGGGGTCGAGCAGGGCGGTGAGGGGTTTGGCGCGGCGGGCTTCGGCGACGAGTTCGCCGTAGTCAATTTCTTCGCCACTGTCTAGTTGCCAGGCTTCGCGGCATTGCTGGATGAGCCAGAGGCCGCTGATGTTGGAGAGAAAGCGGGTGGTTCCGGCAACGCCCTGCTCATTGGAGAAGCCGGCATGGCGGGCTTCTTCGGTGCACAAGGGCTGCGATAACTCAGCACCAAAGAGGCTCCAAGTGCCGCTGGAAATCCACGCCACAGACTTGCCCGCAGGGATGGGAAGGCCTGCGACACAGGCGGCGGTATCGTGGCTAGCACCGGCGATGACTTGGAGATTGGGGGCTTTGACTTGGCGGGCGAGGGCTTTATTCAAGGGGCCAAGCATGTGGCCAGATTCGTGCACTTCGCCAAACAGATGGCGTGGAATCTGGAAAGCATCGATGACTTCCCAGGCCCAATCTCCGCTGTTGGGGTTGTAGAGCTGCGAGGTGGAGCAAATGGAGCGCTCATGGGCCATCACGCCGGTGAGCCAGTAGCCAATGAGTTCTGGGGTAAAGAGCAGGCGCTTGGCAGATTTGAAGGCGGCGTAATTGCGCTCGACTTCGGCGAGAAGCTGATAGGAAGTGTTGAAAAAGACACTCTGAATACCGGTGTGTTGGTAAACTTCGCTCAAGCCCATCTTGCTTTCGGCGAGCTGTTCCATGCCCTGCGTGCGTGGGTCGCGATACTGGTGAGGTAAACCACAAAGACGGCCAGCTTCATCAAGCAGGCCAAAGTCTACGCCCCAGGTCGAAATTGCACAGCTTTCGAGTCGGTCTCCGTATTCTTTGCCTGCAAGTTTGAGGGCATCGAGGATGTGCTGAAAAATGGTCAGCAAATTCCAGTGGCAGTGGCCAAGGATTTCTATGCTGGGGTTGGCAAAGCGGGCGAGTTCATGGAATTTCATGCGCTCTCCGTCGAATTCAGCGGCAACGACACGGCCTGAGCCAGCGCCAAGGTCAATGGCTAGATGAACGGAGGGAGAGGAGGTTGAGGAAGACATGGGAGCAAACAAGGATGGTTATTTTGAACAAGTTTTGCCCCTAAGACAAGAAATTATTTTGCTTTGGTGTTACTCCAGCAAAGAGAGCTTGGGCACAAACTTATTCGGGGCGAGGCGCTGCCAGCTTTGTCTTGCTGCTCGACTTGAGGAGGCGAGCTCGGAGTTGGGGAAGGCTAATTCCATTAGCGCTGGTTTTGCCAGCAGGTGGTCTTTTTCTAGTGCTTGTTGGTAGCATTCTTGGGCTTGTTTGAGGTCTTGTTCGATGAACTCGCCGCGATGGTAGAGCTGGCCTAGTTGGTAGGCAGCTTCTGCGTAGTTGTAGCCTGCGGCCTCTTTGAGTGAACGGAGGCCGCGCTGGGCATCTTGCTTGACTCCGATGCCATGCACGCAGCATAGTCCAAAATAGGTGAGTGCAGCGGAGGACTTTTTGGTTGCAGCTTTGCGAATGAGGCTGGTGCCTCGGGCGAGATCCCGCTCTAAGAGTTCTCCTTCATGCGTGAGAAGCCCAAGGTACAAAAGCCCTTTGGTATGATTTTTGCCCGCAGAGCGTTGTAGGTAATCAAGGCCTTTTGCTTGGTCTACCTCTGTGCCTTCACCGCGCAAGTAGGCCAAGCCGATATCGGCATACACTTGATGATATTTTTCATTGGCAAGAATCACTTTTTCGAAGTAGGAAAAGGCTTTCTCCAAATCCACTTCCACGCCTTTGCCATCTCGGTAGGCGAGGCCAAGACTGTGCAGCGCGTGGGGGAAATCGCGTTGAGCAGCCCACTCAAACCAGCGCAGGGCCTCTTCGTAGTCCTGTTCCACTCCGCGACCAGAAGAGTAGAGATAGCCAAGATTGCTCATGGCATAGGTGTTGCCATTATTGGCGGCCTGTGAAAACCACTGAAAGGCTTTTTCGTCGTCTTGCTCAACGCCTTTGCCGTTTAGGTACAAGGAGCCAAGCTTATTCTGAGCATCAGTGTTGCCATTGTCCGCGGCTTGCTGATACCAGTAGACGGCTTTTTTCATGTCTTTGGGCATCTTGCTTTTGCCGAACTCGTGAAACCAGCCGACTAAATCTTGGGCACGCGAGTCTCCCAGTGAGGCGGCAGACAAAGTCCACTGACCAGAGAGCGCGGGGCTTCGTTTGGGCGCGGTAATTCCACTGTATTTTTTCCAGCGGTAGGCTTCTCCGAGAACGCGCTGTGAGTACCTATGCCCAAGCTGAGCTGCTTTCAAGTAGTATTCATAGGCTTTTTTTGGGTCTTTTTCTACCACTCCTTTGCCCTCTTCATAAAACTCTGCGACACTGCTTAAGGCATAAGAAAACTCTTGTTCGGCAGCTTTGAGATGGAGTTCAAAGGCTTTCTCGAAATTCTGCTCAACACCTCTTCCCCATTGATAGCGCAGAGCTAAGCTCTCTTGGGATGGAGCGAAATTTTGATCTGCTGCTTTCTGGTGCCATGCGGCTGATTGTTCCCAGTTTTGTTCCACGCCTTGACCATGACGATAGAGTGCTGCGATGTTGTATTGGGCGTTGGGCTCGCCTTCTTCTGCTGCCTGAAGAAACCATTGGGCTGCCTTGCGTAAGTCTTTTTTCGCGCCTAGGCCTTTGTAATAGAGGATGCCCAGACTTGTTTGAGCCTGAAGATGACCTTGGGCAGCAGCCTGCTCTAGCCAGAGGTAAGCTTGTGCTGGATTAGCCTGCACAGGCCAGCCATCATTGAGGGCCCTTCCAACAAAGTACTGGGCGTTGGCCTCGCCATTTGCTGCTTCATTGATGAGTTGCTCAAAGCGCTCGGGGCTGATGTATTCTAACTCGGGAGGATCTAGGTCGAGATCGAGATTTGGATTGACATTCTGAGCCTCTGCAGAAAAAAGGCAAATCAGGAGTGAAAGCTGAGAGAAGATCGCGAATTTCATGGTTAGGCTAAAGGGAGAAAAGGGTGCTTGGTTACTCTTGGGTGTTGTTCTGTTGCAAGGCGGCGATGGCTTGGAAGTCTTCGAGAGTAGTGGTGTCTCCAGAAATCGTTCCAGTAGCACAAATTTCTTTGAGCAGGCGGCGCATGATTTTGCCCGAGCGGGTTTTGGGCAGCGCTGTTGCGAAGCGGATTTCGTCAGGTTTGGCAATCGCGCCAATGACTTCGCCTACATGGGCGCGGAGTTCTTTGATGAGTTCTTCGCTGCTCTCGTAGCCTTCCTTGAGGGTCACAAAGCAGACCACGCCTTGGCCTTTGATTTCATCGGGGCGACCGACGGCAGCGGCTTCGGCAACGGCATCGTGCTCGACGAGCGCACTTTCAATCTCTGCTGTGCCCAAGCGGTGGCCAGCGACATTGAGCACATCATCCAAGCGCCCGACAATCCAAAAGTAACCGTGCTCATCGCGCACGGCGCCATCACCGGCGAGGTAATAGCCCTGCTCCTCAAACTCATGCCAGTAGGTGGCCTTGAAGCGCTCTTCATCGCCGTAAATGCCGCGCAGCATGGATGGCCAGGGCTTGCGAATGACCAGCTTGCCGCCTTCGTTGGGCTCGCACTCGGTTCCAGTTTCGTCCACAATGGCGGCATCGACACCGAAGAAGGGCAGGGTACAGGTTCCGGGCATTTGCGGGGTCGCACCAGGCAGCGGGGAAATCATGATTGCTCCCGTCTCGGTCTGCCACCAGGTGTCGACAATCGGAGTTGTGCCTGCGCCGATTTTGTCGTGGTACCAGATCCACGCCTCGGGGTTGATGGGCTCTCCCACCGTGCCCAGTAGGCGAATACTGGAGAGGTCATGGCCATCCACAAACTGGTCGCCCGCCTTGATGAAGGCACGAATGGCCGTGGGTGCGGTGTAGAAAATGCTTACTTTGTGCCGCTCAATCATCTGCCAGAAGCGCGAAAAATCGGGGTGGTTGGGCGCACCTTCGTAGATCACCTGAGTTGCCCCATTGGCCAAGGGCCCGTAGGCGATGTAGGAGTGGCCAGTAATCCAGCCGACATCTGCGGTGCACCAGTAG
>JAOXNJ010185314.1:0-10440 GCA_028566655.1 Metis holothuriae
ATGGGCAACAGCACGAGCGGCTACTTCGTGACCTACGAGTCGGCGGTGGAGGGCCCCGACTTCGACTACAACCCCAACTACAACCAGGAGCGACTGCACAGCGACTACACGCTCTTCTACACGCTCTCGTTCCTCGTGCTCGTGCTGTTCGTGGCCCTCGTGGCCGTCAACTGCTGCCTGTCGCGCGCCAAGGCCAGCAAGAACTACTTCAACGACCACCACAAGGGCAACCGGTAAGCATTCTCAATCCCTTTCAGCATGAACGACCCGTCCCCCAACGCCTTCGATGTCGAGGTCACCTTCAACAGACAAGAGAAGGCCAGGCCCGTCTTCAAAGACACACTCGAGCTCGACGACACCTTCGACAGGTCAGCTCATTTCCGTCTTTTACCTAATACTTCGCACTTTAATATGATCACCGTGCATTCACAAATTGTGGCTGAGTAGGTTGGCCAACTTGGAGGTGGGCAAAAAGAGGTTAGATGCGGGATCCTCGACAGATTTTCTGGGCAGTTCTCAAGTGGAAGATGGCAGTGAGAGCATCAGAGACGACGGATCGGTAGATTTCCTCTTTGCTTCGCCGCAGCAACGAGCCACTAAGACGAAGAAGGCATATGTTAAGAACGCAGCCAAGAAGATTTCCAAAAAGGTGGGAAATAACAAGATTGTTAGGCAGAAGACGACTGGCAGTGTTGTCGCGAAACCGAGGTCGGCCAGGATCTTCTCTGATGACACTCTTCTTCATCACTTGAGCCGCTCTCAGACAGTGGGTGAAGAAGATGAACTAAAGAGTGCATCGCTTCCCTCCCTTTTATGTTCTCAAGACGAGGCCAATGAGGAGGTCTTCCTGCATCAGGAAGAAAATTTGATTGTGCCGCTAGTGGAAGTGACATCGGCAGTGACCCATTTTGTTTCGCCCTCGCCGCTCAAGAAGAAAGGAGGCCTCGAATTTGCAACCTCGACGCCGGTCCTTACCTCCAGGCCGCCGGTGCCACTATTTGAGCATGAATCCACGGAAAAGCCTTCGCTGGGGCCACAAGTGTTCTTTAGCGATGACATGGTGGAAGAGAACGTAGTAACTAAAAGTTTGAGCAATGATGAAGACCAGTCACTTACCAGTCCAGCTCCCGAAATGAAAGTTGTTGCCAAGAAAAGCGCCTCTTCTGAAGAATGTAAACTGACCTACCCAGATCGAAGTGTGGTTAAAGAGGCGGTCTCGAAAGTTGTCAGGGAGGATCAGGCTTCCGTTAAGGATGACGCAATCAAAACATCCGAAGTTGCTGAGGAAATCGAAGTTGAAGATTCCGTTACTGTCGCTCAGCATTCCAACAAGTTTCAAATCCACAAGAATTCTGCACAAACTGAAGACGATGACGTCTTTTTAATGCCCAAATATCTTCCTCCACACGTCAGTCGTCGCTCGGACCGGCGGATTCGCTTTCTTGACGTCTTCAACGATGATAAGAATGATTTTGCCAAAGTTAGTGAGGGCGGGCACTCAAGAAGAAAGTCGAACAAGCGCCGAAACACGGTCTTTATCTCCACTGGACAGGTATTAAACCTCTTGGGTGAAAAACTGAAATTTGTCAGAATTATATAATGTAGGTACCATTTTTTTCTTTGAAGGACGTGTCCAAGGTTTACAACGTAGATGATTTGGCTTCTTTGCTCGAGCAATCGGTATTACTCCAAGAAGATTTAACTCCAGAGGACCGTCTTTTATCTCATTGTTCAAGACCCAAGCTGTTATCTTTTGACGAGGCCTTTAAGCCCGATGATCTTCTTCATGTCAAAAAGGTACGAGTATTTAAAAGAACCGTAACATGTTATTCTTAGTCATGGTGTTTGTAAATGAATTTTTTCTAAGGTTGGAGAAGGCTCATATGGCGAGGTGTATATTCTTCCATCCATGGCCAACATCATCTTAAAAGTCGTCCCTGTGGGCGAGGAGCCAATACTAAATGGTGACCTTCCAATGAGCGTGACGAACGTCTTGGCCGAGGTAGTTGTTACCTCTGAATTGGCTAAACTGGAGCATTCCACTTTCGTCAAGGTAAGAATAAAACCGAAGCACAAGAACCTCACATTATTCACGTTAATCACATTACACATGAGATTTAGTGGCCGAAATTTTTAATCATTTTACAGCAAGTGAGATTGACATGATTACTTGTAACGTGCTAGTTGCTTCCTGAGTGTGCACGACTGCACGTCTATGTTTTTTAGGTTCATTCTTGCCTCCTGGTGTCCGGTGTCTACCCATTGAGTCTGCTTTCTGCTTGGGATAATTATGATGACGAGAAGTCAAGTGAGAACTTCAGACCCGATATGGAACTGTTTGCTCCCGACCAGAAGTTTGTAGCGTTTTTGCTACGGAATGGAGGTCAAGATCTAGAAACAAAGAAGCTAACAAATGCTGCTCAAGGATATTCAATATTTTGCCAAGTTGCCTATTCACTAGCAGGTAACTCAGCTTATACACTTCAAGCGTTGCTTATCTAAAAAAAAAGTTGTTACTTTTGATAGCTGCTGAGGAACATCTCGAATTTGAACATCGTGATTTGCATTGGGGCAACATCCTCATAGAGGACGTCAACTCTGATGAAAAAGTGGATTTCATAATTGACGGAATCAGCCAAGAAGTCGATCTGAGAGGTGCGTGGATGTCAATGAAAGGCAATGCGCCCAACTTATATTAATTTGTCTCACGAGAGCTGCTTTTTTCAGGTGTGAGAGCAACCATAATCGATTTCTCGCTATCAAGAATGACATTGAGAAGCGAGGGCTGTTCCATCTTTAACGACCTGTCCAAGGATGAGGAGCTGTTCCAAGGAGAGGACGACTACCAATTTGACATCTATAGGTATGAGTACCTCTAGTCCTCTACGTTGTTGCATATCTTGCACTTTCTTTTGAAAACAACTTTTTTTATTCCTCTTTAGACTCATGAGAGAGGAAGTAAAGGACAAGTGGGGCGACTTTCATCCGAAAACAAACGTATTTTGGCTGCATTACTTACTCACCAAACTCACCCAGTCGTCTGTCTACCGAACGAAGCGCGGAGCCACTCATTCAAAGTTTCTGCATCAGATGAGAACCATGAAAAGAAATCTGTTGGACTTCGATAGCGCAAAGGCTTTTGCCGTATCAATCGTTCAAGACAAAGAATAGCAATCAACTTGAAGGACTGGCTGTCAATTCTTCAAAATCTACCAAAATACTGTCGTGCCTTACATTTGCTGTGCCTTTAGCAAGGAATGCCAACCTGCTCACTGCCAGACTTAATCCCTTAAAAATTTTTGTGACACTGATCTCTTTGTATGCCTTTCTAAACGCCTTCTGGTTTTTAAGCTATTTGTGTTTTATTGCAGCTTGGTATCTCCGATGTGGATCAGCATGCCCAAGGATCAACCCCCATTGTCCTACTAGAGAGCCGAATCTAAGTGACCAAAAGCCATGTTTTTCGCTCTGGGCTGGCCCTTGTTCATGGGTATCGCCTCCTTGGTGCTTGTCGGACTGATAATGCTGTTGCACTTCAGCCCTAGATGTGGTGTAAGAATCAACGATACATTGCCCAAAAGACCTCTTGACACCTACCTTCCAGACAAGGCATAAAAATTTTAAATACAACTTATGTTGTCTTAATAAAGTCTGGCAGTTTTCTATTACTTTATGCTTAACATGATTTCTTTTGTTGTCCTGGGCAGGATGAGGTGATCGAGGAGGGTGTTAGCGTCGAACTGGCTGGTCATCACGAAATGATGCCCTCTCAGCCTTACCAGATGAACACTTCCGATCTAAACTTTAGTCTCAACTCTGGTGCTATGCAAGAGGTTTGAGTCGCAACACATTTCTTTTTTCAGTTGTCTGTCTATCTTTCTTCGTCCAATGGCGTCCCCTGTAGAGTTCACGCAAGAATCGGTGCGCCAGTTCCTTCTGGCTCAGCCTGATGGTCGTGTCACTAACCACGCACTAGTAAAGCATTTCAAAGCCTGGCTTACACACCCTACGGAGAAGACCGTAGCCAGGCAAAGGTTTAAGGAGTATGTAAACACTTTAGCCACCATTCAGCAGAGTGAGAGTGGAGAAAAGTTCTTGGTACTCAAACCCAAGTTTTTTCCTAAATTCGATGATGATGATAACAATCGGAACAGTTCGTCCCCCTCGCTCTTGGACGAAGTGATGGCCGGCTACAGACCAATTACAACAACTTCAGTTAGCAGTGCATCGAAAACGAGTCCGCCTTCAGATCTGGGCTTGCCAATCTCTTCTTCGGCTGGCTCCAGCAGGAGAAGCAGCTACTCATCCCTCTCTGCCGCAGGCTACGCAGTCCACAATGCACCTTTCAAATTGCCATCAAGCAGACCTTTACCGCCTGATCCACCTGACCTAGGCCTGCCTCTGGGTCGCCAACACCGCTCTCCAGTTACAGAAAATAATGCAGCCGTGTTTTTAGACGCTGGTAAGCCTCCTTTGCCCCATCGAGTGGCTCACCCCCAGCAGCCCCCACCGCCTCCTCCTCTACTAGAGAGCACCCCCACAACTCCTCCTGCATTGCCACCAAGGAACAACACTAGAAACAGAAGTCCATTGGTGGCTAACGAAGAATGTGACTCTGTTGCTTCACTTTCGCAAAGCTACACCACCACTGTTGATGCTGTCGAAAAGAAAGTTGAGCAGAACAGAGGGTCTCCTCCTCAAGCCTCAACGTCAGGCTCTTCCGAGGGGAGTTCCGAGAGAGCAACGCCATCTGATGCCTCTGTAAAGACTGCCTCACCCGTTGAAGATAGCAATGAAGAAACCATCCAAGATTCAGCAATGGGAACAGAGCCTAAAGAGGATGAAATGGAGTCGAACGTCGTTGTTGAGCCAATAAGTGTGCGGGAACGCACTAAGACCTTTAATCGAATGTCGTCAGAAAGCGAGTTGAATCCCGAACGGAAGACGAGTGGAAGCAAGGCAAGCAGTTTCAGTAAAACGCACAGCAGTAGGAAGCAATCCTCATCTGCCAGTGTTCGGCGGAAAAACTCTACACGAGGCGTTTCGCAGGCGAACAGAATGTCTGCAAGTGACGCCGACACAGCATCCATTAGTACAATTGATCAAACATCTAAGATGTGGATGGTGCGTTCGTCACAAGGTGACTATCACGCCATGTTGAAAATGTTGAGAGAAGACCCTAGGTTGGCCAAGCATCGAGATTTCACGTCAGGGTTTACTGCGCTACATTGGGCAGCTAAACACGGTAAACAATGGCCCCATCTTAAAAATTCCGCACCATTATACTAGCTTTAGTTTGATCTTTGTTTACGTTTTTATGATTGATTGATTGATTGATTGATTTTTTTGCCAAAGGCGATTTGGATATGGTGAAGCTTCTTGCGGGCCAACACAGCTCGGACGTAAACGCCAAGTCTCACGGCGGCTACACTCCTCTTCACCTTGCATGTCAGTTTGGCCACCAAGAGGTCTTCGATCTGCTCGTCAAAGCCTATAACGCCGACCCACAGATGCGAGACAACGCTGGTCGCACACCCAGACAGTACATGATGGACGCAGCTGCCCAGCAGGCCAGCGCGGGAGTGTTGACGCTGTCGAGTGACACCTTCAGACAGCTCAAAGATCGTAGACGCAATCGAAACAGACCTGTTGGCAGAGAACAGAAGGGTGCTGGAAGTGGCATATTGCGGTTCGGTTCACTTAGTGTTCGGGTCAAGAAGACCACGGAGGCGTTTAACAACTACTTCAGTGCGACCAGTAGCAATAGTGGAGGCAACAAGCTTGATCAGGCGCTGATGCCGCCGCCACCACCGAGGTTCGGCGGTCTCAAGAAAAGCAGGAGCAAAAGAGGTGCAGAGCTGATGGTGTCCAATAGTGGTCGAGTTCGTCGAGGCTCCATTAAAGAGGAGGAGAGCGACTCAGAGTTCGGCTTTGACTCTCAGTGGACCGAGAGCAAGTGAAACTACTACTCCTTGATGTCATTCTGTGGCTCAATTCGCGATCAATGCCCTCCAACCTTGGTGATTCCATCATCTATTAAGCGTTATTACAATGCTTGATTTAAGATGGACGAGTAGAGTCACTTTGGTTGTTCTTATTCATCACTTCACATTAACCTTGATTGTCTATAAAGAACGTTTCTTATGTCATTGAGTATCTCTCGTTCCTTTTCTACTCTACGATTCGTCGCTGATTTGAGGTCATTCATTCCATTCATTGTTCACTATTTCCATTGATTCCGATCCATTCCCCTGAATGTCATATGTCAGGCAATTGTTCTTCGAAAATATTGCCTCACTGTATTTTTCTAAACAAAAGAAAAGCCAAGCAGGCAAGTTCATAAAGAAAGAGATTCAAAATTGTTCATTCCAATATGATTCCCTCCCCGAATCGCATTTTCAAACTTCTCAGACTATTTCCTTCCACTATATCTACGAGTAACCGTCCGTCGATCGAATTAAAGATTTGTTGCGGTCATTTTTTGCATATTTCGAGTGAAAAGAAATAAACGATCGCGATCGCTCCTCTTTTTAATAAAACGATGTTGTTTTACATATTGTCGATTGATTGTCTGTAGCGTCTCCATCAAAGTGGCCTATTGCATATCTACAACAAACAGAATTACTCCTAGTGCGTTGCATAATATAAGGCTTGTAAGGACTGTTAAGGTCTATGACGCAACACTGCATGCGCAGATCCCCAGCTGCCTCGCCACTTCAAGGCAGCAAATTACACGAGTAGGTACTGTTATAATGATGTAAAGAAAAAAAAATCAAATTTTCCTAAATTTTGGATTAAATTACTTCCTTTTTTTGCTTTTAGATGAACGTGGCCGAGCGCGTGTTCGGGGCCGTGCAGCATTTGTTGCCCACCGCAGTCAGCAACGGCATTGTCAAGGTTTATTCCCAAGGTTCCTTTTATATAATATTCTCTTCTTAAAAAATGTTTTTAAAGAATAATGTTTTTTTTTGGAAATATTTGAAATTTGTTGAAAACTTTTTATTACTAGCTCAGAGTGTGTGCGTGAACGGAATGCGCGGGATGCACTCGGCGAGCGCGGTGCATGCCGTCAACAACGGCTTCAGCGTCCGCATCATGCCCGCCTTGGCCGACAACTACATGTACCTCGTGAGTACAATCGATCTCCTATATTTCATCAATTCACGATCTTAATTGTTGTTGTGGCGGCAGTTGGTGGACGAGGCCAGCCAGGAGGCGGCGGTGGTGGACCCGGTGGCGCCGGCGACGGTGTTGTCCACGGCGTCGGAGTTGGGGGTGAAAATCAGCACTGTTCTAACCACACATCACCACTGGGACCATGCGGGGGGCAACGACGAGTTCCTGGCCAAGTTCGCCATGTCGAACAACAACGAGAAGGACTTGGTGGTGGTGGGCGGCGACGAGCGCATCGGCGGGCTCAACAAGAAGGTGGGCGAGGGCGACGTCATTTTGCTGGGCAACACCAGGATCAAGTGCATCAGCACCCCCTGCCACACCAGCGGCCACATCTGCTACTTCGTCACCGCCGACATCGAGGAGAGCGACGGCGTCGAGGAGAGCGACGACAAGAGTAATAAGAGGGCCGCCGTCTTCACCGGTACGTAATGAAATTATTGAGAAAAAATGCCTGTTTCTTTTTTTTTCCGAAAATTTTCCGGAATTTAATCAACGCAAATTTTGCTTTCCAAGGCGACACGCTCTTCCTGGGTGGCTGTGGCCGCTTTTTCGAGGGCACCGGTGAGCAGATGCACGACGCCCTCATCAACAAGCTGTCCAAGTTGCCCAACAACACTGTAAATTGAATTCAGTTTTAAGGAGAAATGTTAGAAAATTTTCAGTTTTTCAATTAACTCATCAATTTTGATTGAATTTAATTGTAGCTGGTGTTCGGCGGACACGAGTACAGCGTGTCGAACATGAGGTTCGCGGCGCACGTGGAGCCCGACAACGAGGCCGTTCAGGCCAAGCTCAAGAGCTGCATTGAAAAAAGAGCCACCGATCCCCCCACGCCCTGTGGACCATCCACAATTGGTAGCAATTAAGAAACTTTATTAAATGTTTTAAATTATTTTTCAACTAATGTAAATGTTAATTTTTTGTTTAAAAAGGTGAGGAGAAGCAGTACAATCCGTTCATGAGGGTCACGGAGGCCTCGTTGCAGGCCGCGGTCGGCAAGAACGATCCCGTAGAGGCCATGACGGCTGTCAGAGCCTTGAAGGACAAGTTCAAGGCTAAATAGAGACAGAAATGAAGCAAACAAAGGGATAAATTTCTGAATAATGAACAATAATTACATGCTTGAAAAATCGATATGAAAGGGTTGAAAAAGGGAAAAAATGGGCTAAGAAATACATGAAATACCTAGAGTCAGATTCAGAGTAAAAGATTATTATGTCTGGTTTCCATCTCGTTCATGGCTGTGCAATCATTAGTGCTTTATGGAATTGATAAATTAGTTTTTCATAATGAAAAGAAGTAAATAATGTTTAAAATATTTGTAATTAAAATGAATTATGTATATTGAAATAAAATATTTTAAATCAGTGACAAAATGCAATTTATTGACTTGACCTATTTTATGACTTATGAAATTGACAAACTTTATTCGACGAAAGTCTCAAAACCAAAATTTTATTAAGTCAAATTAATGGTTCAAATATGTATATTAATTTACTTATGTAATTTTATTACTAATAAGGAGACAGTTTTGCTAAGGAAAAATTTGACCGTGCGCATCCTAATTAGTTTTTCAATCAATTGACTGACAAAAACGAATGGTTGATTGATTGATCAGAGAAATCTATTTGCTCTTTGTCTCTGTAGCTCTCAGCTCTCCATATTTTCTAATGACGACTTTTTTTGTTGTCTTCACATATTATGTACTGTGAGCGTGTGAGTCTGGGACAACGTTGGTTCATCAACATATCGGAGAATTGTAACGACTAAAAGGGTCAAAGAAACCCTCTAATACACATGAAATCACCACTACTGTGAACTCTGACAACACATTCTAGTTTACGTAGAAGTGACAGTGATAGGATCACTGATTCCGCCACCAAAGCTGGTTTTCTCAGAGTGAATAATGTAATGAATGCAGGGGCCAAAGTTGCTCCACTAAAGACTTTTACGGCCCCAAACAACATAGTACTGCTCTGCTCCCCTCATTGTGTATTTGGATGAGGTGGCGAATAAATAACCAACCAACCAACCAAAGAACAAAAAACGAAATAATGGCCTACATATGTAGATCCATAGAGGCAGAGAGGAAAAGATCTAGTTCTAAATGTATATCATAACTGTCAGTGTGACACGTGACTCCATTTTAGGGCCAGAAAATGTTTGTCAAGGAGATTTGGAGCCACGCACTATTAGCTCTGTTTGGGTTGATGTCGAATTCCTCCTCTTGTACTGTAGGTCATTTTGTTGTAGGCCGAATTGCTATTGGCCATTGTGTCCTCTCTCGGCCATTTGAGCGTTGGCCAAAAGATGCAGCGGCGGAGTTGGCGATGCCTGAGGCAATCCCTGATGTCTGTGTCCAATTGTCTCGTTATTGTCGAATCTGTTGGCAGGACATCCGTATTTGCTCTTGTTGAGATGTCTCTCCATGTCCCATCGTCTGCTGAACGCCTTGCCGCAAGAGGGACAGCGATGAGTGCCACGATGGATGTGACGATGGTGCTGCAACGAGCCGGGGTGCTTGAACACCTTGCCGCACTCCTCGCAACTGTAACGACCCAACGCGTCCGGGGTCGCCACAAACGACTTCGACACGCACTCTAAACCAAAATCATAAAAAATCATTCAGTCAAACTATCCAAAAATGGGATTAATTCAAGTTTTTAGCTAAAAAACCAGAGATATCGTGGTGCTGAATAGGTTCCGTGACGCTGTTATTGTCGTTGCTCGTGTCAGGACTCACATCCATTAGAGTGGGAGCCGATTCGGGTCTGAATGCCTTATTATCGTTATTGATTGCGGCTTTTTCGATTTTTGTCATTTCCTCCTTCTTCCTCGTCTCGTTTTTGCTGTAGTCAATGGCGTCGTTGCTGCTCTCGTAAAAGTTCTCGGGTTCCCTTGTTCTGGAGGTGCGAGTTTGACCCGGATTGGAGATCAGATGTTGTCGAATAAATCCTGCCAAGTGCATCTCGTTGCCGCGATCGAACATCGTGGGGCTGGTCGGCAACGACTGCGGCAACTTCGAGCTCTGACTCACTTCCGATTGATGCACTTGTGATTGAATTTGTTGCCGATGTTCCCCATGGACTGGTTGTGGCTTCGGGTGATGTTGGAGATCGTCGTGGTCGAAGGATCGCTTCCAGCGCTTGGGCGGCGGCGTGCGCGAGCTCATGGCGTCCAGCGCCATGGGGGAGGACTCGCGGGTCGGAGGGCCGCTCACAGCCGGACTCACGCCATTACTAATCAATACAATCAATCAATCAT
>JAOXNJ010185647.1:0-10438 GCA_028566655.1 Metis holothuriae
TGATGTACACCCAACAACATCGGGTGGAACACACAGAATATAAGTCGAGGGTAAGCCAATGTTGCACACCATATAAACTCGCAATGCAAAAAAAAAAAAAAAAAAAAAAAGTGGCTTTAAGCCTCATTTTATTGTTGCCACCGGTCTTTTCTGTGTCACTGATACTTTTGGTTCATTTCTTGATCTCCATTGAGATGAAGTTGGGCGTGGCAAGATGGCGGTCGCTTTCAACTCCATTGTCAATTTTCTCTAAACTCAACTAAAACGGCTCAGAACTGAGAATTTTACAAGTGTTGCAATGATGAGTATACTGTATATGAGACTCTCTTCTCTTAGAAATTAATGGGCAATGAAAGCTGACATTGTCCTCTGAAACATGGTAACTCTATATGGCAATTACAAAATGTACACAATGCATGATGCTTAAGTGGATTTGCCCATTTCCCCTCCCCTTTTATTGTATATTCTGAAACAAAGCCACTACAAAGTTTAAAGTCTGGTAGGAAAAAAAACTCATATTTTGGCCCTGAGCATTTTATGACAGTACTAAAAAGTTGTTAAATATGCAATGTTCCTCCTTCATGCAAGGTTTAAAAGATAAGTTGGGGTGGCAGCCAGACAATTTTATGTCTAATAATTAAGCATCATGTACAATGGAATCAGTATTAGTTTGAGCATAAATATGCAATTTTGGAGTAATGCCATATGGTATAAGCATAATTCATGCCTTCATGACTGGGGCAGTCATGTTTCAGTCAAAAGTCCATCCCTGTTGTTTGCCAGCAGCTCCATTATTAAGAGGAAGGGAAAAGGTCTTGTCTAGTGCCTTAAAAAGGTCCCAAAGCCCTTTTTGCAGAAGCACCATTATTAAAAAATACACAAAAAAAGGATTAAAGTATAATATAAAAAACTTTTATTAATAATGTTGTTGTTGTTGAGGAAGATTGAGTGAGTCCCTTTCTTGTCAGCATCTCTTTAAAGGGTCATCAAGAGATTTCGGGAAGAATGAGAAGCTCCTTTCATGGTGGCCTTGTCAAAGTCAGTCATGAATGTTTTACACAACCTGAATACAAAAATAATTTTATTTTTAGCTGAACATTGTCTTAATAGATCCATCGTTTGGTTGACCTCTAGAGTTGACCTCTATGTCGAGTCATGAGACAAGATGAGTTTGCTCATGTCAAGACTCTCTCACACATGATGGGAATTTGCTTGTCAACAAACATTCCTCAACACAAAAATATCTCTTTATTCTATGTTTTTCTCCCCTTTTTTCCCCCTTTTTTTTATCAAATTACGGATATTATCCAACTTATTACTATACAACTTTTCCTGAAAGTACAGGTAAGGCTTACAGTATGTAGAGTGAAAAGAAGTGAGGGTTAAGTGGCATCACGTGTTTTCTCTGCCTTAGCTACCCTGTCCATCACTCAAGCTGCATCAATTTGAAGCCAAGACACAATTGCCCCCCTTGAACAACCACGTAATGTATGTAGGAAAACTTTACTTTATAAGGAAGTAAGTAGGTAAATTGATTTTAAGCACTTGTACTACAATAAATGTTTAATAAACGAACCATTTTTTAAGATTGACTTAATGGATATGTACGTATTTGAATTGTGTTTGACCCAGTTCCATTGAAGCAGGAACAAGTGGTGATTACTTGGGTCAGTCACGATGATTGCTGATGATTGTATTTGATTAGACAAGAAGTGCACCACTTTGACCCCTCCACGTCTGGCCACACGAAAACGGGGCCAATTGTGTCTCGTCATGCAAAGGGATGTGGGTCCAAATGAAAAACAACTCCTTTTTTTATATCAAATCCATCCAATTCAACATTACTTCCTACTATATAAAAAAAGTAGTATGTAATATTAGTAGAAGTATTAAATGTTTCAGCATCCCTGAGTCCCTTTAAAGCTTGTCCCTTTAATATCTGTCTAATATTAGTCCAAATAAAAGTCTGAGATAACCATTTTGTGTGATTAATACTACTATGTATTATGTAATATGTACTTATTGTACTAGTATTATGGATTATACTGAAAGTAAAGGTTAATGTGATTCTACGTATCTCAGTACTTGGAATTTGTTTGAGCTTTTTTTTCCTGTAAAACAATTTGATAAGAGTTCTTTCCACAATGTCGGACACGCAAGTTGTGTTTTTGCCTCGAATCTCGGCCAAGAGTGAAAGTTGGACAGTGCGGACGCACTTTTACAAGTTCCATTTTGCTCTTTGTCCACCTGGGAAACGCCTTTTTGTTCACACCAATTCCCCCCTTTTTTTTCACTCTTATTTTAATGTACTTATTAGTTTTAACACAATAATTGTCGAAGGAGATATACGTAGAACTACTTTAATTAGTAGTAGTAGAAAGTAGAAGAAGAAATACAATAATTAGAAGAATCTAGAAGCACTTTTATTAGTATAATGTGTAATTAGAAGTAAGCAAATTAGTAGAGGCAGAAGTAATAAGACGTAGTGTGGTGGTAATTAGTGGTTGGCATATGCAAGTCGATAATCACAAAGTAATTGGCGACCAAAATGAAATGCTTCGTCATGCACTTGATGTTACACATTTCACTCACCTGCCAGCAATCAATACCAACCGTCAAAAATCGACTCAAAACACTAAATAATGCATTGTAAATATATACTTTATAGTACATAAGACAAGGTATAATATTAGGTATACCTAATGTATATTTTCGATAAAGATGTCTTTATCAAACTAAACATGCACTCCAAGTGGACATTTTTGGGTAAAAAATTGTCGATTTTTGCCTTTTTTTTGTAGGTAATTATTAATCAATAGTAATTATATTACCTTTTTCAGACATTTTTTGCTATATTAAAGTTTTAAAAGTAGTACTAAATAGGCCGATTTTTAAGGGGTTCAAGCAGGACTCAAAGTATGAGAATTTGCTGTCGGCACCTTCTTTTTTATTGTCTTTTGCACTACTTTATACATTGTTATGAAGTACTCCATATTATTACGTATTAAGACAGTTAATAGTGCTATTAGTACATTTATCCTTCAATGTTTACAGTGGGGAGTCGAAGATCTCGGTGAGAGAACAAAGGAGAGGCTCCAAACGGTCCTTAAGAACTATAAAATGGTCAGAATCGGAGCCGAAGTAGTAGTAGTTGTTGTAGCAGCATTAGAAATATTAGTGGAGTAGTAGAAGTAGACGTAGAGTAGAAGTGATAGTAGTCGTAGAAGTAGACTTTATGGTAGCAATAGTCCTTAGCCCTTTATGTAGTCGCAGTAGTCGTAGCAGGTCGTAGAAGTTACAGTAGAGTAGTAGAAGTAGAAGAGGTAGTAGAGTAGAAGCAATAGTAGTGGTAAAAATAAATAGTAGTAGACATAGAAGGAGTAGACGTAGTAGTAGACGTAGTAGTAGACATAAAAGCAGTAGTCGTAGTCGCAATCTTCGAAAATCTAGTTTAGCGACTTTGGGTCATCGGAGTCTCGAAGGTGGATCCAGAGGATGGCGTTCATCTCCTTCCTTTGTTGTCGGAGTTATGTGCGTAATTTATGCACGCAATATCGGCCGTGCATTAAGAGTTTTCGCCGACCTTGAGACAAAAGCAGCGGGGATCCACCACCAAAAATCGACTATATTCAAGTATCTTAAGACAATACATGGAGATGGAGAGATGAGTTGGATGGGCCGTAAAATTGGACCCATTTCTCATGCCTCATCACTCTGTCTGTCCAATCTTGTGCCCGGCTCATCTTCAACTTTGAACAAAAGTCCTCATTTGAGATAGAACAAATGTTTGAAGAGCTACTTCAATATACATTACTGCTAAAGTTAGGACTTAGGAGTAAATAAGTACTGTTAAATGAAGACTTTAAGAGTAGTTGTAAATAGCTTCTGTTTCTTCATCACTTTACCTTTATTAAAAGTCCCTTTTAACACTTAATAAATAAAATTCATTGCTTACTTCTATAGTAACTAAAGTTATTACTGTGGAATAGTACTTACTGTTAGTTATTGGTGTCTTGCACCTTCCCAAATTCTCTTATGAAGTGTGAAGTGAAGATGTTTAATATTTGAAGGAGGAAAAAAAACAGTATTAGGGGCTCTAAATGTGAACTTCAAGTAATTTATATAAGTAGGTAATATTGCACTTGCTTTGGAGTAAAGAAGAATGTTGAAGAAATTTATAAGAATTAAGCGTCAAAAATGGCTGATGGCCCCCTGGGAGTGGCGGGAATCGATGGCATCCATCAATCCATCCTGGCTGATCGATCGATCGATAAGTACCCACGGCTCATCCTGCTCTTAGTCACACTCAAAAAAAATTCATTTTAATACTATTTTGTTTAATATTTCATAGAGAATCTTTTCTCTGTACTAATGTGCAATCGATTGAAGCCGCTTCATTAGAATAATGAGTCTTCTTTCTTTGCAAGTAAGCCTTTCAAGGTCATCCATCCATCCTGAAGCACTTTCATTCAAGACTCTAATCACCCCGGGCCATTAAGAACGTAATGCACACTTCATTACTGCCCCGACAGAAACTCATTAATACCACTTTAAAAGCTCATTTGCAAAAATGCAAACATTACTTACTTTATTTACTGTGACTAATGAAACATAATAGTAAAATGCGTGGATTAAAGTATTCATTTGTTTGATTATTGCAACTTTCATTTGCAATAACTTTCACTGCTAAAAGAACTACATACCAACGTATTATTCGCTACTAAAGTAGAGGTGCAGTTACAAGAGAAACGAGGAAAAAAAGAGATTGTTTTTTATAAGCATTCACTTTTATGCAAAAAAAGAGATTTTGTTCTACGTTCAATCAGTACACAAATAACAAAATGTATGTAAGTTAGTAATACAGTAAAGTCCTGACAAAACGAATTTCTCGATATAACGCATTGTCTCGACATAACGAATATTTTACTTGCCAATGTGCTTCAACCTATGTACAGTTATATCTCCATAAAAAAAGTTTCGTTAAAGCGAACAAAAGCTTTCTGGACGAACAAATCGTTGGTTATATCGAGACTTTACTGTACAAGTAGAAAATTTTGGTTGCTAAGGGCTAAACATTCTTTATTTTGGGCCTGACTCATAATTCGCCTCTGAACCAACTTTCTTGCTAATGAGCCGCACTCTATACTGTCTCATTAGGCCCACCATTTAACTGCCCACATGCATAAGGCCAATCAGGCCGGAATTAGCACATTTTTTGCACTGGAATCACCAAAGTTTATTAGTGGCCGGAGGTCGTTAGACAGTTATATCTGGCAATAAACTCGGCCCAGACTGAGTAGAAAGTCTAGACTTAATCTGTCCTCGCATAAAGAGGGCACAAACAAAGAAAACAATGGAGTACAATGGAAATGCATAAAGTACATTATTTGGAAGTGTGATTTCTCAGCCTTTTAAAGGACTTATGCCAACTTTGCTCTTGTTTGGGCAGGAACCAAGGAAGGAGGCTCGTAACTCTGAACTGGGCCCAGACAACGACGGAGATAATGCTTTATTCAGCAGTAAGTAGTAATAACAGTAAACGAATGCATGTAGTAAATGTAGTGGTGGATGCAAAAGAAGTGGTGGTAGTAGTAGTGGATGTTGTTATACTAATAGTAGTAGTAGTAAATGTAGGAGTTTTAAAGTTTTCGTAGTAATGTAGTAGTAGATGTAGAAATGTAGGAAAATGTGGCAGTAATGTAGTAGTAGTAGTAGTAGGTGTATATAGAAGTAGTAGTAGTAAGTGTAGTGGTACTGGTAGTAGTGGTAGATGTAGCTATAGCAGATGTAGCAGAAGAATATGTAGAAGTAGTAGTAGGTGTAGAAGTAGTAGATGTAGCTATAGTTGTAATGTAGCAGAAAAGGAATGGAAATGTAGTAAATGTAGTAATATTGTAGTATTGTTAAAGCCCTATTTGTTATGTGCATGGCCAGGGCAAAGTGGCTAATGGTTTCACTTTCCATCTCCGATTTACGACGACCATTTACATGGAACTGAGCAGCACTCACAAACGAGCCACCAACTCAAACAAAGATACACACTAAACTCACTAAAGAACATTATAGGAACAAGAAAATAAAACGAATATATTAGTAAAAGAAGAACATTGTAGTGGAATAATATGCATTGCAGTTAAAAGTGAGCAATAAGTTTGACTGGATCAATCCATTGTCGTTGTTGTTGTCCTAGGGAGATGTGCAAGATAAGATAGGTTAGTGATCGAGACCTGAAAATCTAGGCCTACAATATAAAGAAGTGACTTTAAAAGCAACGAAGAAATAAGAGGAGGCCGACATTGTAAAACCCACATTTGACAGTACATTTACTTTAATCTTTACTATATTTAGTTGCTTTTGTACTGTAGATACCATTCTGAAGTAATATAATATTTGCTACTGTATTAACTAAGTAATATAACAGTGTTCTCTACTAAGTCTAAGTTCAATTACAGTACTTCTCCCTCTTTCTACTTACTTTATGTACTACTTACTTGTTATGTTATTATCCAACTTCTCTTATGTGATTATTCAATTTAAAAGACTTATTATAACGACTTACTATAAAGTGGTACCTATATTGCATTTTACGAATAAAGACCACTCAGAATATTGGAAAGTGGCCCAAATTGGCCACTCCCTCTCCTGAGTCAGACGTCAATCCTCATATTCTCATTCACCACTTGTTATACTACACAAAGTTTCATTTTAAATACATTTTTGCTAAATAACAGAGAAATTTCATGCATTCCCGCCTTGCTTTTGAAAAGTAAGCAAGTACTGGCAAGTGGTGGTTTTGTGTGTGTGACACCCACTCCGTCATCATCGGGATCTCCCGGCCTCTTTTTTCCTGGCCGAAACAACAAAGAAAGAGAATTTTTGTAATAAGTGACCTTAAGACAAAAGATAGTTTCTTAATACTCGTACATATACATGTACTTTAGAGGAAATACGAGTAATAATGTACATAAAGAAAGAGAAGGAAAAAATGATCTGGAAAGAAAAGAGTATAGTGTTTTTATGTACAAACTAATATATGTATTTCACTCTTACTTGGAACCCATATGTACACGAACTTAACAATCTTTAATATTTCGACGGAATGAACATTTAATTTCAGAAAATTTGAAATTTCTCTTTCAGTCTACTGTAATTACGTATTTCTTAATATAAATATTAAGAAATATAAGAATTTCTTAATATAAATGTCGAGAAGATTGGATTTCGGCGTTACGTCAACATTCAACATTTCTGTCTTGGCTAGCTTCCCATTAATATTTAAGGGGAAAATGATTCCAGACTCCATTTTGAGCTGAGTTTAAATTTTCTTGTTGTTGCTCCCAATTTCAACAAATTTAGAGTATAGTAGTGGTATCATGTAGTAAGCATTTCACTTACATGAAGGTAACAATCTTTAATTTTGTGACGGAATGAACATTTATTTTCAGAAAATTTGAAATTTCTCTTTCAGTCTACAAATCATGTATACTTAATTCCTAATAGAGAGATGTAAAATTTAAAATATATGTTTATTAACTAAAAATATTTTTCATACAGAAATATTTTGTTGTTCCAAAAAGTCTTCTCTTTCTTAATATAAATGTTGAGAAGATTGGATTTTGGCATTACGTCAACATTTGACATTTCTGTCTTGGCTAGCAATATAGCAAATCTTTGGAAAGCGACTCAATCCAATCTTTGGAAAGTCAATTAAATCTAAATTTATTCTCCAATTTCGTAACTTTCCTAAAAACTAAGCTATAAATACAAGACTAAATAAGACCGAAAATATTTCCGAATAAAAAAGACATCGTGGTAAGAAGTACGTAACAAAAGGTCAAACCAACTTTCGTAAATGTACGACTCGTATTAGAGTTACCAAAAAAAAGCACTTTGGTTACGTAATCAAATGTCTTTTTTTAATGTAATTTATTAGAAATGAGACAAATTCCAAGAAAAGACTTTTATAAACGACGTCTACCGGACATCTCAAAATCCATTTAAATCTATTGAATTCTATTTAAATCTTGGATCACATTAGATAAGAACCTTCTTCCCAAATTATTATTATTACGTAATTCCATGATCTTTTTCCTGGAAAAGTAGGCATAAGGGCTCCAAATTAAAGGAGAGAAAAGGAGGTCAGTCAGAACTGTGGTTGATGCAATCAATTGGTTTTTAATCAGAGCACCTCCATGCCAATCGACACGAAATGTCCAGGTAAAGATCCACATTATCCTACCCACCTTCTTTTGCTCTTTTTTGTAGATAAGAAGGGAAAAAACGAGCACTTTTTTGTTCCATGATCTCATTTTTTTGATGGCAATTGGAAATTGAAATCGAATTTAAATTGGTGTAAAAGCCAAAAATGAGTGCACAACTCGATTTTTACACCTTAAGCTCTAACCTAGTCTATAAATAATAGTATACGTAGTTCGTAGGAACTACTAGGAAGTGATGGATTTACTAAGAAATGAAGTAGATAAAGTGAGAATTAAGTGAGTCAGTATATTGAGGTGATGTGCTAATGAGACGACATGCTACACTCACTTCTCTCCTAAAGCAAATAGTGCGACCAGGAAGAATAAACAACATTTATATGTATCTATTGACACTTTACACACAGTCAACAATTGCCATAAAATGTAAGGAGAGTAGTAGATAAAATTTGATATAATATGAAGTGAGAAACAATCACTTTTTTCTTATGAAATGTGCATTTGAGAAATAGTAGAGCTCTACTAAATTGAAAACTTTTAGTGATTTAGAGATTTTACATTAGTGATTGTCGTCAATTGGCCAATATTCGCATTATCCACGCTTTCCTTCTTCTCTTTTATCCCTTAATATAGTTAATTTAATGCACTGTACTGTAAGTACTAATGCCTGAATCACGCAGAGGGAGTTAGTGATTGTCATTTTGCCATCTCCTCTTTTTCTTTATGAGACACTAATAATACTTTATTTACTAACTGGATTAGTGCCTCAATAAAGTCCATTTGTGTTTATATTAGTAAAAATGCAGGCAACCCAAGAGTGAAATTGTGGGGTAAAAGTAGTTTTGCAAGTATGTACTTTTTTACACAACATTTTACTTTAATTTTTAGTTTAAATGCACTTTTACAAGTATTTTTACAACTATTTTTACAACTATTTTTACAACTATTTTTACAAGTATATTCCCAAAGCATTACACAACATAGGTACAATCAATCCAAAGTACACAAAAAGTAGCTTCAAACAAGGGAAAACAAGGTAAAACAGTAATTTTTTGAGGGGAGAGCCCAGATTAAGCTACAACTAAAAACTAAACTCCCTTTGACTTGCTCGGTCAAACCAACTCTCTCTTTTTTACATTTACTACTAGACTATCAAGTACATATTAAGTAAGCTAAGCCCCAGTAAATAAGTAGTAGGTAGAAATGCTTTGAAGTGAACCCTTCCTTTTGATGCATTGGCTTGGCAAGAGGCCAGATCCATGTATGTATCTCGATCGTAGCTGCCAAACGCAATTTACACGCGTGCCATCAGAATTTCGCACATACGTAATTGGGAGAACCACCAAATAAGCATGCAGCACAGATGATTGGCAAGATTAACAACAAACGACTCTCTCTCTCCAATGGACCCAACATAAAACTTATCAGTCACAATTACTCCATAAAAAAACTCTTTTTCCTTTAGATTAGACTTTTACTACTGGACTTTTATTCTACATATTAAGTACTCCATTTTACTACATTTTACTACATTACAGTAATGTGGTATTTTCTATATATATTGCTTACTAATGAAATGGTGACACATTCACCTAGTGTAAGTACCTACATAAGTGAGTAACTAACGAGCTGGTGGAAACGAGCCCCTGCGGCTTGGGGAGAGGAGAAAATGCCATCACTAACTAACTGACTGACTGACAGACTAACTGGAGTAAATAGAATTATGCCTTTAATGCAGAACAACTGCTATTAATACTGTTACTACTGTTTCTTTAGCTACAACTTCTGTTACTACACTTTCTTTGCTAAAACTTTTGTTGCTACTGCTGCTTCTAATAGTGCTAAACCACTACTGTTGCCACTTCTTCTAATTCTACTTCTTCTCCACTCCCAATCACTACTCGTGTCGAGTACTACATTTTACCACAACCACTTCAATTAAAACTACAAGGTTATGCAGATAAATTGTCGCGTTTTTCACTACGAGATTGTGCGTAAACCATTGTTGGCAATAACGAAAATTTATTAATAAATGTGATAGAGAATTTTCTTGTTTTTAAAACTTAATTTAAGTGTTTTTTCGACAACTTTACCGTTTTGGTGCTGGAGAAGGAATAGCAAAGTGAGCCCAATTTGCCGAGTGCAGCCTCTGCACTGCATTGTCTGTTGGCATGATCAACTCTCGAGGCAGATCCTGCAGTCCATTGTACTGTTACAATGGC